>JAIUZE010046970.1:0-38639 GCA_022085475.1 Heliosperma pusillum | reverse complement strand
ATCCAATGACACTCATGTGGATTAATTCGTTATAGGCTTGTCATGCTCCCAGCATACAATTCATTTAGGTATGTGTATGTAATGGCATACATGATTTGTCTCATGTGATCAACAACTTTTAGGTTCAGTGGATGACTATGACCCTTTCATAGTGATCCCACTTTTATCAATATAAATAACCTACTTTACTTGTTGAAATAGATAATGGGTCTTATCGATATAAGACACTTTTTCAAATGCCAAGCTAAAATCTTCTATTCCACAATAGATTTTGATTTTAGTATACATGTTGCCCTCTTTCATCCAATCATTAAAATCCAACGATTTCTTTTAAAAAGGTAATGAGAATACGTCACTTACAATGAGTGATATGTCATTCACGTGGAAAACAATTTCTCCCACTGAACTTAATGTCTTTACATGATAACTTTAACTCCCACTTAACTTCATGTCTATACATGACTTTAACTCCCACTGAATTTCATGTATATACATGACTTTTCGAAATTCGAGTGAAAAACTTCTTATATCTCATAAAAGAAAAAGATCATCATAACCTCTAGGTAGATACATACCATAGGCTTGTGTCATGTACACATCCTATTCCAAATCCCTATTTGGACATGTGGTTTTGTTGTGTATCTTGTACACACCTATTATGAGGTATTTCACTGATGATTTTGGATCTAAGCATAGTTACGCAATAACTTAGCTTTTGTAGACATCTACATGTCTATCCATGCAATTATAATTGGACACTTCCAATTAAAACATCTTCATGTTTATAGAATGATTTTTGGACAACTCCAAATACATCATTCCTTTGCATCGATTCCATTTAATTTCATAAGTCTCTAATGTTAGAAAATCGAATTTTAAAATTTCTAGGTGCTTCCACTTACATAGATCATAATCTTATTATATCAAGAATATTTTCTTTTGGTCTTGTCACTAGTCTAAGGATTCATCTAAGAACGCTTTCTTTTGATCTCCTCACTAGTCTTGAGTCTAACCTAAGAACACTTTCTTTTGGTTTCCTCAACAACTTACAAGTTCTTAACTAGTTTTTCGTTGTGGCTTATTTTCTCCCACTCCATCTTTAGAAAAATACAACTATTTTCTTTAAAGATAGCCTTATGAGCCACAAACAAATTTGTTCTCATACTTTTGAATGAGGTATAAGTTATCACAACTAGACCTTTAATGATCTATTAAAGACTTCATTGTAAAGACATTAAATCTTAGCTTCGAGATAGACTAGTTCTATAAGCTAAAGAGGTGTACTCATATTTATGTCAATTACAATCTTTATAAGTGATGTAGCCAATTGGTTTTGTAGACTCCCTACTTTGAGTTCAATAACTCAATTTCGACTTAGAAATTGATCTTTCAAAGTGAGAATCGAATTCTTAGCCTTTTATTATAATGCTCCAATCATCATAATACTTATATGATCAATTTGAGTCGATATAATTTATGTTATTAGTGCAAGAAGAGTATAATGACAAGTTTTAGAATGAAAAAGTTTCCATAAACTGAGTGACTTGGGTTGAAAACCAAGTCACTAATATCCAATTACAACCAAATGTTAATAAAAGGAAATAAACAAATTTTCATTGTCAAACAAGGAAATAAAGAGTTTCTAAAACAATGTCACAAAATACAACTTAATAAAGAAAACAACACAAAATAAGTCCAAGCTTCCTTATGTCTTCATTCATGGGTGGCTACCTTAGCTTCCCTTGAAGAGCCTCTTTAGGCTTGCTTGTCCTTGCCCTTGTCCTTGCTTGGGTGCCCTAATTATAATTAAAAAGGGTAAGAATCACAACTTGTATCTATATACCAAAGTTGAGATCATAACATAAAAGATAGGGATGAAAATTTACCAACGGAAACAATTTTCCCGGCTTTGATATCTCCTAGATACTTGGGGCAATTCCTCTTCCAATGCCCTACGCCATTACAATAATGGCACTTGTCCTCGGTTGAGGCACCTTTCTTAGGCTTGGGTGAGCTATTCTCAATAGCTTTTCCTTTGCCTTTGTAGGTGGAGGGCTTCTTTCCCTTGCTTGCACTCCTTTTGAACTTCCCCTTACTTTTGTTATTGATGTGAAGTACATCCTTGGTGGTGCTAACATTTAGCCCCATGTCTCTCTCCGCTTGCACAAGCATTTTGTGCAACTCGTGGAGAGAGGTTTGCATATTTTGCATATTGTAGTTTACCCTAAACATCACATATGCCTTTATTCTCCCCAAGGAATGTAGTACACGGTCCATTACGAGTTGTTCGGGAATGTCAACCCCTTGCACTTTAAGAATCTCGACATGCTCAATCAATTTGAGTACATGAGGGCTAACCTTTTGGCCCTCTTTAAGGTTCATGTCAAAAAACGCGGATGCCGTTTCATATTGAACGATCCTAGGAGCTTGTGAAAACATGGACACAAGTTTGGCATACATCTCATAGGCCGTGCTCATCTTTATGGCACTCCTTTGGAGATCGGCCTCCATAGAGAAGATCAAAACATTTTTGATCGCGGCGGCTTCCTTTTGGTAAGCCTCATAGGCTCGCCTTGCGGCGGCGGTTGACTTTTCATTAGGTGTTTCGGGAGAGGCTTCGGTAAGGTAACGAAACTTGTCGTCACTTTCCGCGGCCAATCGGAGTTGCGCATTCCAATCAGCAAAATTTGCGCCATTCTTTTCTAACTTGCATCGATCCGTGAAGGACCAAAGCCATGAGACATTCGTGAGAGTTGGAGCATTGGTGGTGGATGAAATAGCCATGGCGATTGTACAAAGTTAACTACAAATTTTATACATAAAGAAAATGTCAACATTTATCATTTTAAATACTTGTAAACCTTTTTAAACAAGTTTTAACATTTAAATAGTGACCTCTACCCAACTATTATAAATGATTCCAAGATCCAAATTCATATCAACTTGGCCACGGTAAGCTGATTCATCCGTCATTAACATAATTCGGTGGATTAACTCTTTAATCGATTCTACATTAGAACTCTCGGTCGATAATATTACTTTAATATTTATCTTAAGCTCGGAACACATGCGGCTACGGTCGTGAATACTTCCGTTGAGCTCAATCCAAATTTCGAAATAATAACCTTTATTACCCCACTTAACCAACGTAACAAGTTTAGTACCCCGGTGAGCCGAGCCTACTTCCTTATGAAATTGGGATTCATGGGTTCTATCATTTGGTAAGGCTTGATCTCAATTATTAATTATGAGAGGTCATGTCAATTTATTATCTATCTCGTTTAAGTGAACTAAATCGATAAATTAACGATAATATTAATTGACACGGTCCAATACTCGATAAAATATGCATGCCATGTTATGGCGATTTGGCAATGCATGGAAACATATTAAGTAAAATGCAAGCATAAAATAAAACTCCTAGTATGGCCATTCCTAGAATAGAAAACCACATAATCTATTACAAGTTCGGAAACCAACTCCTTTGGTCCCTTGAACTTCTTAAGCACGCCTCCCAAGGTCACTGTCTCTCTCTCTCTCGGAACTCCTTTCCGAATGGCACCGTCTTTGGGAAATTCCGTAATAAAATAATTACAAAATATATATAATAAAATTACAATAACTTCCTATTATACATTTGTAAAATAAAATAATACAATAAAAGTGATACGAGATCACAAAAGTTACAACCGAATCAATATTCCCTTACATTTCGGGCAATATCGATTAAAACTAAGGCCATACAAGATAAAATTACATAATTCCAAATTACATAAATCAAACTATGACGTTCAAATTTAATATGCAGCATCATAATATGTATAAAACATGCTCATTTTAAATGCCAAAACGCCCAATTTAAAGGTTTATATCGAATATAACCCGGTTTTACGGAAATGCGTGATAATAACATTTTAAAATCACCAAACAATACTTAAATAAAATTTAAGTCCAAGTTCATTATCCTAACTGATTTAGGCCTCAAAAATTAGTCATCACTCAATTTTTGACAATAATTCAACTTGTTGTTATTTAATTGCTCATAATTAGACCTTTAAAAATCATATTTTAATCAAATAAATCCAAAATTAATTACAATAATTTCAAAATTTGAATTTTAAATTCTTGAACATTCTGGAACATTTCCATAACACTCATACTGTCAAAAATCATGGTTAAAAATTTTGAATCGATTTTGAGAAAAATTGGTTGCGCTTTATCGGTTTTATCAAATAAAATACATAAAGCATGCAAAAATTAATCATATTAAATTTTAAACTTTAGATCTGAAATGTGGGACATTTATGAAACCAGGAACAATTTTCTCTTAACATGAAATTTATTTTAGGTTTATTTTCTAAATAAGTCACTATTTATGCCATTTTTACATTAAAAATTCATAAATCAAACTAGACAAATCACATTAGTCTCAACTTTGCCAGTCTAGCAGTAAAATATGCATGTGACAACATACTAAACTTTCATGGTCAGATTCAAAGCGGAAGTATTTTAAACCATTTGATCTTTATTTATTTCATTTTATCATATAAAAATCATAAATCATACGAAATAAGTCCACTTCACACGAAATTTTACATACACTAAGTAAAATATGTTTTTGATATTGTGTAAATATTTCAAGGTCAGAAGATATGTCTAACTATTTTTAGCATTTTAAACATCATTTTATTCATTAAAATGTAATAAAAACACTAAAAATCATATTTGAGCACTATAAATTTCCATAAATCATCAAAATGACCTAAAATAATATTAGGACCAGAATATATTGACATGAAAACAACTTTGTGATTTTATCTTATAAAACACAAATTAATAGTTTTCTTTACGTTACATTAACTCAAAAAAACTAAAAATCGATTATGCATGCAACAACCAAGGCTCTGATACCACTTGAAAGTTTCGAAAACTCAATATTAGACATTTCTAATATCAAAATATAAATAGCTAACTCTTTAACTAATTAGACCTTATGCATGCATAACAAAATATAAAGAAGGAAGAAGAAATTGTTCCTTACATTGAATATATATATGAAATGGGCACAATATTTAAACTCCTTTTAAATATTGTTCTTGTGCTAGTAATAATAAGGAAGATCTCCAAGTTCCAAACTAGAAACTATCCTCAAGGATTTGTACCTTGACAATCCCTTAAAAACTAATATTATCTAATCTAGAGATAATATTTGTTCCCTTAAACTTATCTAATATCAAAATATTACTACTACTAGTAATGATTTTATGAGTATATTAGATAGAAGAATAATATGGAGTTCTCAACTTAGAGAGATGTGTGTAGAAGTATGCATGCAAGAATATGATATATGGGTAAGTACAAAATGAGAAAATCAACCCCTTTAAGCACACAATTGTGCCGTGCAAGGGAGCTCCAAAAAGAGCCAATGGATGCAAATCCATCTTTTTCATTTTTGTCTTATCAAAGAAGTAGCCTTAAGCCTAGGATGATTAGCCATAATCATTATGTTTATTTTACAATAAAATAAACACCCACTAAGGCTTACTAGCCTTCAAATTTCCGGCCCCTAGATATAAAATAGGTCCCTTTTAAGTTTGTCAATTGTCAATTGTATTATGAAGTGATATGTGACATATTCCAAGCCTTATGTCAATATAATGCATATTTAACCTTTTAATTATCATCTTTTATAAAACTAAATCACATACAATAAATTAACTTGGTGATTCCTAATCACATAAAATGGATCATATTAATATAATTCACAACATTTGTAATTATAATTAATCTATTATTCTTGATTCAATTGTTTCATAAACAATAAACATATTTTAGTAATTAAACATTTTAATTGCTAAATCAAATCTTATTTAATCTAATTACAATAAGATATGAATTCTTACTCACAAAAATTATTCAGTTTTAAGGAATTAATCAACTCGTATCTTAATACGACTAATTAATTTATCAATTAAGAGATTTGTCATATAGGTATGACCTTAAGGGATCAACTAATCACCACCGTCAAACGACAGTAACGTCAAACTCTAGTTAGCCAATCGTTACCGATTAATGTTGATTAGTTGACTATATAATAAAATTATCCCTTTGTATTCTTAATATTAAGATTTAATTATGTGACCGCACTATTGTTGAGGACACTTACTCCAACACCACCCACAGGTCCGGTCTGCGGGTTGTCAAATCTGGGGCAACCGGTCCCCGATCCTATCCGATCTAAACTTGGGGTCGACGCATTAGACCCGGTGGATGGACCGGCACCGGATCTCTAACTTTCCATGCCCTCCAATTGTTTTATGTTGAACTATTTTTGATTTTTGAGAAAAATTATGAAATCAAATCTTTATTATTCTTTGGATTATTTGCCTCTTAAACTACCCCCTCATAATTAGGAAGTAATATTAATTATGATTTATTCCTTATCTATTTTTTAAAATTGCAACTGATAAGTCATAACTAATAATATTCTAATTATTCAAGAACAACCCTAATTATACGGTAGCCTGGTGAAAATTAAATGGTCATAGGTATCAAATTTTAGCGTGCATGGCTCCTGATGTTTTAGGAATGCCTATTTCTACGGTAGCCTTAAAATACACAATTACTTTTATACAACTTATTTTGTGTTAGCCATATCATAATCGCCTTATAATTTATTTCTCTTATATTATTAAGCTTGTGGAAGCGTTTTTATGTACCAAAAATTGGATTTGTCTGATAGACGAAAGTGGACTTCACGTGGAGGACAAGTTGAAAGAATTAGAAAAATTCGAACAAGGTCATCTACTCATGTTTTATAAGTTTCATTATATTTATATTATTATATATATATACTAGTATTATTATTAGTGTATCACTCAATATTTTAAATGGACTTATTGTTTAGTATTTTAAACTTATTATTTATTTTGATTAGAGTTGGAGAATACAACAATTGTTGATGGACCATGGCGATTTTTTGGACTTTGGAGTCTTCGACGTTGCTTATCATTGAAGATTTGAAGGATGGTAGATCGGATACTTCTAATTTCTAAAGTTTTTATTACACACTTGAAAAGTTGAAATAATAGTTTATTTTGGATTGGATTTTGGTATATTATTTGTTATTTTTAAGATTATGAGAGATTGTTTTTAAGTTTATAAAAGGCGGCAAGGCGCATAAGACGATATATTATTTGTTTACTTATCAATGCATCATTAATTCATTTGTTTGTCAATTCTAGTGTACAAATCCACAACAAAGTTTGTTAGTATATACATTCAATCATGCTCCATGATATCCATACAGAGATCTGGAGTAAGGGGTGAGGGTACGTATTAGGAAGCTCTTAAATCGAACACCTAATCCCGCCCGCCTCGATAGCGGTCTCTACTAATGATTAGGGAAATCATTCGTATCTGATATGTTATCGATTATATGCATGCAACGGAACATTTAACATTTTAATCCTAGCATGTGAATTAGACTATGTAACAACCCGAAAAGTACCCTATTTTTCTAGTGAAAATATTTTACGGATACTTTTCAGCCTATTTAAGTTTTAAAGTGGAATTTATTGTTTCCAGTCGAATTTGGAATTTCCGAGTTCGTATTTGGAATTTTTGAAAGATTCCATGAGAATCCCGTTTTTAAGTCAACTTTGACTTTCGTTGACTTTTTCCGACTCGCCTTGTAATTTGAAAGACCAAAATTTTATTTAAAAAAATAATAAATTTAATTTATTTTTATTAAGATTATTTGAATTTAAGATAATTTAATATAATTATTTTGAATTTATTCGGAATTAAAGAATAACTTTTACGGTTTAACCCCGAACATCATTTAACTATTCCCGAGTAATCTTAAATCCCGAAACAAACCCGAAACTCGACTTTGGCATGAGTCACACGCCCCATGTCATCTTTTTCCACTCACTTTGGATATTTTCATTCTTTTGATTAAACTAATAATAATATCTTAGATATTTATAACTTTATCGATCCGTTAATTTAAATTACGCAAATCGTTTACAAAACAGACCCGATTACTACCCAAATCACACGGCTCCTCTCCTCTCTTAAGCTAGATATTTTTCCTTTCTTTTCATTACAATAACATAATATCTAGATATTTGGTTTAATTAACTTAATATTTAATTATATCTAATCAATTACCGTAATATAATTATAAAACCCGAGTCAATTCCGTAACAACAATTTCAAAACCCGACTCATAAATTCTTCTATAACTACACGGCTACTCTCCACCATTACTCACAAACTACCTTTTCATTTTACAATAAATCAACTTAAGATCTAATTAATACGTTCTTCATCGTTCTTCATCGTTCTGCGTCGTTCTTCATCGTCGTTCTTTTCGTCGTCTTTGAGCAAAATCGTCACAAAACCTAAAACCTTCATTTCTTATCAAACATCCGTCCTAACTTATATTTCTGGAATCTTCTCTTCGCTCTCCATCTTCAAGTACGGTTTATTTTCAATTCCGACAAAATCGTTTTCAACACTTTAATTATGGAAAATCAAGTTTTAATTCTAATAATGTTTTTCTTGTCATTTCTTATAGGGGAGGATTTTGAAGACGAGTTTGGAGACTCGTATATTTTGGGTGAAGATTAGTAGACGGGTTTATACTTCTTATTTTTTTTGGTGCTAATTGATTTTGCTAGCTAAGGTAACGATTCCGAGTTACTCGACGAATTTAATGTTACATATCTTTTGTTCCTTTGTTTTTGTTCATGTTATTGTTATTTATGGTTTTTAGTAGTAACATGATAAGTAGTTATGATTTTTATGTTGTATGGAATTTTTAATATGTTAGTGTTCTTGACATATTTGGATGATTTATTTATAACCATGATTTTTATATGAATGATGGTTGAATTGGATGTTTAAAATGGATGTTGTTAATAAAAATCATGTTAGAATTAATTTGGAGGGGTGGTTGTTTTGGGCCGTGTAAGGTGGTCACGGGTGGGGCTGGAAAACCGACCCAAACCAGGCGGTTCAGCCCAGTTCAGGCCGGTCCAGGCCGGTTCAGACCCGGTCTGGATTGGTCCATGATTGGTCCTTGGGTCTTGTGTCGATACTTGATTGTTTGGTTGTTGTTTTGACGGGTTTTAAATATGTTAAGCATGCGGGAAATATTAAGAAACGGTTTTTAGTTAAGTCGAATAAAACAGCCAAAACAGCCCAAACCAGGCCCGTGGGCCCAGTCCAGGCCGTGTCAAATTCGGCCCAAGTCAGCCCATGAGTTTCCTCCTTGGTCTTGTAACGGTTTTTGAGTTATTGCCATTTTATCGTGTTTTGTAATATTTAGCAAGTGGGAAATGTTAATAAGTAAAATATTTAATTAAAAAGGTTTTTTCATAAAATTATTATTTCTCACATGTTAGGAATTATAATACGAGATTATAGTTTAATTTGATATCCTTTAAGTCAAGCGGGTTTTAGTAAGATTTAATAATACACATGTTAGAAGTTTTAATAAAATAACATGTAATGAATATGATGATTTTTATGTTCAAGTCTATATGGTAAAGACTCTGTTTCTAGCCGGTTTGATCAAACGGGTTTGGTCAATCTAAGATCTAGTCAGCCTCGTTTTGACTGATGACCCGTCGCGGGACTCGGGTCGGGGATTTGTCTTCAAGTAAGATTTTGTTTAATGAATTAATGAGCCTTAGTAAATATAAGGCGATATGATATTTGAATATGATTTATATGCAATTAGTCACATGATAGGAAGTTTTTCCCGTGACTGTTGGATTGTGTGATATGTGTCGTGTTGACTAAGTACCCATAGAGAATTATGAGTATATGGCGTCTTGACCATTCTAATTCTAAATGCGTAGCTTGGACCATGACATTGATAGGCCGTACTATCTTTAACGAGTATATAGTTCATGGTTAATAGCTTTTGTGTCACGGCTTGGTGGGTTATATCCAAGTCGGGGCTGGTTGCCTAATAGTTCCAATTTGCGGAATGGAGCCAGATAAGTACTAGCCATACTCTGTCTAGGGGGTCGCCTAGTAGAGATTCTTGTGTACTTGGTCATGAGACGGGGATATGGAATAGCTGTTGTCGGCTAGGTCTGATCAGTCTAGGGACTAGATGTTTTCCTACCTCGTGGTATAGACTCGAGTTACAGTCGACTATGGGCCGTCCTAAGAACTTATGCCTGTTTGTAGAAGTATTGATCTTTCATGTTTGATGATTCTATGAATCTTAGAAGGTGAGATGCAAGCCGGCTAAGGTTGATAGAGTTTGGATTACCGGTTGTTAAATGATTCACATGATATTATGTTTGATTAGGGTTTGAGTGTATCATGGCCATGTTAACGGTAACCTCTGAGCTAGCATACCAGCTTCCCTACCTCGTGTTATAGTTTATTATCGGATTCACATGATAACTTTCATATGCTAGGTTATATGTTAGTTAATTGTTTCATAACATGAAAAGCATATCATATATGTTAAGTTTTGTATTTTCCATATACATTGCTTTTATGTTATTCATGTTTTATTAAACTCGACATTTCGTGGCTGGGAGAACTCGGAGTTACTCCCCACTGACTGTGGCTTCCGTGTTTATATTTAATGCGGTTGGCAGGTTTGTGATGCATACTTGGGGTACATTGACGAGCTAGCGAGCGAAGTATTTACCTTGGACCTATATTCGGTTCTTAGGATTGTATATTATTATACACTCTTTTATTTCCGTATTTATACGGGAGATATGTCTCCCGTTTTGGATATTTCGTATGTATAATATTATTTCCTTTTTGTTATGAACCTTTTTATTTTAAGACACCTTTGTTTTGATGAATATATTTAATAGTAGGTTCCGGTTTTAAAAATTACCGATTTTCACTAAAGTGAACCTATTAGAAACGTATTCTCATCTTTTATTTATTTAAATTACTTGTTTTAATTTTCCGCAAATTTGAGGGTGTCACAGGATTTCTAGTAAAGGAAGTACATTCCAATGGCCTGGCTGGTCACTTCAAAATTCATAAAACTTATGACATATTGCAGGAACAGTTTCATTGGACAGAGACTCTAAGTTCATGAGTCACTTCTGGAGGACACTTTGGAAGCTGCTCAGGAGTCAGGACCAGACTCCTATTCAGCACCGCCCACCACCCTCAAACTGATGGGAAAACATAGGTGACTAACAAGACATCGGGCAGGATCCTTAGTGTCATTTCCAAGTCCTTGAAGGATTGGGACCTAAAGCTGGCCCAAGCAAAATTTGCATTCAATAGAGCCCCCTCTACAAGCACAACTAAAAGGCCCTTTGCAATTGTTTATGCCACAAACCCCTTGATGCCAACAGATCTTGTACCAGTAGCAAGGAAGATGGTGCACTATGACGCAAAGACCAGGGTGGAGCAGATGATGCAGATACATGCTTGGGTGAAACAACAAATTGAGAAGTCCAATGAAATGTACAAGTCCAGAGCAAGAGGTCCAAAGAAATATAAAGAGTTTAAAGTAGGGGATCTAGTATGGTTACACCAGAGGAAGGAGAGGTTTTCTGACAAGAGGAAGAACAAGCTGAGTCCAAGAGCAGATGCTTCATTTCAGGTCATTGAGAAGTTGGGTTCTAATGCATACAAGATTGACCTCCCATTAGAGTAAGGAGTGCATGACACATTTAATGTTGGTTATCTAAGCCCATATTATTGAGAATCTGATGATGACACTAATGAGGATTTGAGGTGAAATCCTTTTCAGGAAGGACAGTTTGCAACGGGAGTTGATCCCTCAGCCAGCAAGAGTCCCACAGCAGGAACACATACTTCACTACCTCCCATACACCCAATCAAGAGTCCCACAACATGAACACAGAGTTCACTACCTCCCATGCACCCATCCTTCAGTCAAGAACAATCCCCTACACAAGCAAGAACAACCACAGCCAGGATAACCAGAGCAGGGCCTATTCTTCAGAAAACAAGCCAGAGCAAGTCCAATAACAAGGCAGATATCATGCAGCACCTGCTCAAACAAGGGCCCCAACTTCTTTTCCCATCAACTTAAGGTCCTTAGCAAGCTAAAACTCCAGGGCAAGTTTCCCTAATAAGTTTTGGAAGTCCACCTAAAACAGCCTACCATATTGAAGGTCATTCTGAGGAAGTCAGCAGGAATAAGTCCAATTAAATCTGTCCAAGACTCCTTACTTTTGTGTGATCAACCTAGCATGAATAAGAAGGTTGGAAATGGTATCTAGTTTTCCCTCTCAACCCCAAGCTCAGCAACAAATAGCCAGACAAAGGCTTCCCAAGGAATTGAACAACATTACCATTTCAGGAAAGGGACAAGAACACTTTTCAGCATTACTTTTCAGTCATTTTATAGTTTGTCTTAGCTCGTCCGATTAGCTGACTTTTGCATTTTATTTATCAGTATTTGTAAGGCTCTTTCAGCCCTTATATTATGTTTATTTTCAAGGGTAGAGATCTATTGCAATTGCCTATATAAGGCCTGCATTATATCGTAAATAACTCAGACTTGATTAATGATTAAAACTGAACTTTGTTCAATCACAAAACTCTTAGCAGTGGCTAGAGTCTTGTTGTGTCTTTAACTTACTTGTGTGTGGGTTAAATACATGGTGTCTAAGGTTTACTTTTTGTTTGCTTGAACCTTAAACAGAACCCTTCAGTCTGTGCTTGTGTGTTAAGACTAAAGGTCATATCTGTTATGCCTGGCCTAGTGCAGGTTCCTTGAGTTATTTGAGTCCTTAAGTGAGTGTGTGAGGGAGTGTTAATCTTAGCTCCATTTAGCCTCCGAAAACTTCTATTTTTGTAGAGATTTCAGTTCAGGAAGAGCATATTGTCCCTTTGTATAAAAATAAAGGTGAAGTTCGAAATCGTTCCAATTATAAGGGAATTAAACTGATGAGTCATATGTTGAAATCATGCGAATAAATAATTGAACAAAGGGTTATGATATTTATAGACATTTTGGATAACCAATTTGGATTTCTGTCGGAGAGATCGACTACAGAAGCAAATTTTATTATGAGACGGCTGATGGAGCATTATCGAGATAAAAAGAAAGACATGCATATAGTTTTTATTGATTTAGAGACGGTATATGATAGGTTATAGAGATGAGTACTTTTGTGGGTTTTGACAAAGAAGGTTTATCCTGAAAAATACTGACCTCATAAAGAATATGTATGAGGGGGCTAATACAAGTTTACATACTATTGTTGGGAGACTTGAAGAATTTTTCATTACCATTGTGTGCATCAGGGTTCCTCTCTTAGTCATTTTCTCTTTAATATAATTATGGACGAGTTGTCGAGGCTATTCATGACAAAATCCCACGGTGTATGATGTTTGGTGTTGAAAAATATTTTGGAATTGTGGAGGCATACTTAGGACACCCGTGGGCTTAGGTTGAGTAAGAGTAAGACCGAGTACTTGGGCTGTAAGTTTAGTAAAAAGGGAGCCAAAGAGGTGGAGAGTATTACTTTGGATGGAAAGGTCATTCATGGATTAAATTTCATCAGACATTTATGATCTATTATTCAGAAAGACTGTAAATTATAAGGAGATATGGCTCACAGAATTAAAGCGGGGTGGCTGAAATGGAAAACCACAATGTTTTTATGTGAATGATATACCTCATACACTTAAGGATAAATTATATCACAAAACAATTGGACCTACACTATTCGGCTCGAAGTTGAGGCATAAAATACTGCCATGTTCAAAAGATGAATGTGGTGATGTGTATGTTGAGGTTGATGTGCGGCTATACAAGGAAAGATCGGCTAAATGAGGTGGTTATGGAAAACGGGGAAAGTAGCACTAATAGAGGACAAAATGATGGATATCGGATGAGGGATATCAAACGTGGCATCTTGCGAAAACCACCCCGGTGATGATCGTACGACGTGTCTTAATAAGTTTGCATAGATTGGTTAATAGACATGTCAAACAAGCTAACATTATTGCATGCCACGTCATGAGCTCAAACCGCGTGCTACATCAACATTCTATCGATTAACCTCGAATTGCGTGCTACCTCATCATTTCGAACCTTGTGCCATGTTAACACATCCCTCTTGAGCCTTACTTACCTTTGTAGATTGGGAATTAATGAAGATAATGATGATAAATATGGTGATGGTAAGACCTCTGACAATTAAGATGATTAAAACGAGGAGGTGAAGACAATTTATTAATGATAGTAGAAATTATGTAATAAAAAGGTCTTTAAAAATGCCCGAAAAATTTGTTGATCCACCCAATATCGTACCCGAAACCGTATAGACTTAACCCTATTTTACCCGACCCGAAATACACTTGCCCCATATTTTATCCAAACCCCAAAATTACCTGACCCATAACCCGCCTATTTGACTCGTTTGACATGTCTATTCGCTACTAATTAAGTTGATAATTATTAATCACGATTAATATGAACATAAACACGAACTCAACCCGGCCGGATCTATTTATTTATCAGGTCTGCGATATAACTAGCAGTCTAGCATGGTTGACTTCAATACATTATTTTAAAGTGTAAACGAGACGAATAAAAACTTCAAATTCTTTTAGAAAGAAACTATTTTCTCGCCCATTTATGCACATGGAGGGTAGATGAGTACAAATAGATGTGACTGCAAATTGGTTTTAAAAGCAATACACAAGTGGAGGTATATACTTGCATCACATGCACTCAAAGCATATAAGGTTTCTTTAGCTTCTTCTAGCAATTTGGTTAACCCATAATAAATTCTACTTTATAAAATGCTATTATAATATAGTTATAGTACATTTGGAAGCATATACTCGATATCATAAATGAAAGAAAACAAATGGCTGAAATAAGCATCGGAGCCAAATGACACAAAAACTTACGAGTCCTAGATCACATAAGTGCACCGCCATATACATTGTACGGTTGTACCCATTGTATCGGCCAAGCAAGCAAAGCCAAGGATTTATTACCACGCACAATACAAAAACAAATTTCATGACACTTGAACCTTATCTTGCATAAGTGCATTAAACGGTATACCAGTAATAGCAAAATCATTGTATAAAAATTGTAGCGTAACTACTGTTGTAGTATTATTGGTAATAATTATATTTTATCGATCTCATTGAATTACTTATGTTTCTTTTATTTTGTGAGGGGTAAATAAAGTGAATGTAAATTATTCACTCGGACAGAGGTAGTATTTCCCAATTCTAAAATTAATTTTTTTGATATAAAAGTTGTGACTGGTTAGTGGTTGTGCTCCCCTCGCATTTTTTTAATATTCTGACAATAAGTAACGGTTGACTCGTCGTAAGAAAACGTGCGCCATTGACTTGGTTAACCCGTCTTTTTTCTATAACGATCTACAACAGCAATTATGTCGCAACTTTTAACCCGTCACAAACCGTTGAAAGCCCATCGCAATTATAAATCAACCAACATGTTTTAACTCATATGAATGGCAAAAATCCTACTTTTATTAAAACAGGAACATTTCCTGCATTCTCATTAAGCCACACACCACTATACAATTTTTTTAGCATTTTTCTTTGGTGGAGTCGGTTATCTACACTTGCACAACATACATGATAATTTGGAGGTGGTTATTGTCACGCTCCTTATCATTTTGCCCAATTATTAAATTAGCCATTAATAATTTTTTAGTCTTTAAATTTATCATATGATTTTATAAATATTTTATCTTAGTTGCTTTCTTAATCGATATTACAAAAATACATCAAATGATTAGTAAAAAAACAATTTCACCTTCACAAAGGCCATAAACATCACACTTATTACTCCCTTTGTCTCAGTGAATTGTTTGCGTTTGCATTATTTTGTGACGGGAAAATAAAGCAAATGTAAATTATTGACTGAGGCAGAGGGAGTATTTATACTTACTAAATTTTAATTTTGGGTAATATGATCCAAAACATTTATGAATGCACCAATATTTTTAATTAATATCAATAAATATGTTTAGTTGCAATGAAATTTTTTTAGGAGTACATTTTATGCTATAAATAAATATAACTAAATATTGGTATAAAAGCGCCAGATTTAATTAAAATTATTACTCCTTCCGATCCAGATCAAAAGTATCACTTACTTTTGAGTTGTCTTCGAGGCGGTACTTTAACCGTATTTTCTTTCATATGTACGTGAATTTTTTTTTGTAAAACATAAAGTTTTATGAAATATTTTTCACAACAAATCTTATAATTTCCGTCTTTCAAAGTTTCAATTTAACGATATTCTTGATCAAACTTTTCAAAACTTGACCACCAAAAAGTGAATGTTAAGTTTGGTCTGAATCAGAGGGTATAGAATAATAATCAATTCTTATTTCAGACGGACCATTTCCGTCTGAAAAATAAGACGGGATTATGTTGCCACTTTTTGATAAAATCTAACCACACCTTATATCAACTTGTTTTCAATAGTGGTTACATCTAACTGTAAAGTGGTTACAAAATCACGTCTTATTGCTTCAGACCAAAATGTTCCGTCTGAAGCAAGACAAACTATAGAATAATATAGTTCTAATGTAAGAAAATCAACATTTTTTTTCTTAATGCATCAAGAAAGTAGTAGAACAAGTTAACAACAAATTCATATGAATTAAAAGTAATTCGAATATCCCGTTGTAAATAAAATTTATAAAAAACAATTATGGAGTATTTTGCTGATATAAATCAAAAACTGAAAGATACGTGAGTTTCTGGTTGTAAAAACAACTTTTCAATTGAAATGTCAACATAAATTTGTTCATCATCTTGTGGGGTGAATTTAGAGAAGAATAGAGATACCGGAAATCTTCTAAGACACCGTCTCTCACTTTATTAATGAGACACAACCAATAAATAAAACCAAAAGCCAGCTAAAAAGATGATATTGGAAAATGATCAAGTAGATATTTTGAAAAAATGGGGTAGAAAAGTGGAATGTATTGGAGCTTTAGGAGATGGTTTACTTATGTCGTCAATTTGTATTTTTTGATGATTTGCTTTGTTTGTAAGAGTATATGTATGTTAGTGTGACGGGTTGAAATGTTGGACTACGAGTTATAGTTGGTTTGCTTTGGCTCATTTCTTATATTGACTAGATTTCTTATTTTTGGCCTACATTGGTTAGACGAGTTTAGGTTCAATTTGTTATCATTATTATGTTGTTGATATCTTAGGTTATTATTTTCATTTCGTGAATGTATAGGACAAACAGATATATTATTTATTTATTTTTATTATGCAAATATGAAATATTGGTTTCGACACGCTTTTGCTCATGGACAACTTTGTTTGCCGATTTTCAAGATCACGAGTAAACGATTGAATACTTTGCTTTACAATAGTAAATTCCTATTACGTATAATTCGAATACAATTGTTAATGTAGTTTACAAAAAAGAATTTAATATTTGTAATTTTATTAGATGATTTCTATTATGTTTATATTCTATTAGATGAAAAGTGGATTAGAAATTTTATTATTTAGTATAGGTTAAAGCAGTTTCAAGTAGCAATTCCGTGCAAAATTGCACGGGTGTAAAACTAGTGTGGTTTGAATGAATATGATAACTCCAATTCAAGGGGGGACTTCGACTCACTTAGGGATAGACAATTGACTTGTATTTAGGTAATCCAACGAGTCCCGATTTCTTCAATTCCAACTTCCAATTTAACTAGTAATAAACAACTAGCATTTCAGATTATATTGTAAGAGAATCTAGTTATTAAATTATTATTCCCTCTGTCTCAGTCAATAGTTTACATTTATTTTATTTACCTGTAAACAACTCACTTGTACAGAGGGAGTAATATTTAGTTGCACTTTTAATTTAGTTTTAACATCTACAAATTGTTGACGTGTAGTACTAAGAGATAAAAAAAATTGACAATCCTATCCCGAATAAAACAGACAATTTAAGTAAAACTATTTTTACCAGAAAGTTATTATTAAAAAATTAGATTGTTATGAAACTGAAATAACATAATTATTTTTCATTTATATAAAACTTTTCAGTGAAGTAAATGATTATTGTTGTACATTTTATAATAGTATAAAGAGTAACAAATAAAAAATTGAAAAATAGTGCGAAGTACACACTAATTTAACAATATAATTAAATTTACATAATATTTTTGATATAATAATTAAGATATTTAAGATATACTCCCTTCGTGTCAATCATTTGATATTTATTCGTTTTGGCACAAAAACTAATAAAATACAACAAAAGGAAAGAAAAACAATGATAAAATATCAGTTAGTGGATTATACATCTGATAACTACAACATATAATGTAGTTTTTGAGTTTTAGAATAAAATTTTTGAGTTATGTATAAAATAATTATGAGTTTTACTATCAAGTTTTTGAGTCCATTCATTTGAACATTAAGCTCAAAAAATTAATAATAGAACTAAAAAAGTATCATATAAAAGATTTAAAATGTGACTTCCAACTTTTAAAATGCTCGAAAAAAAATACACATAAACTCAAATTGATATTAGTATAATCCTTTTTCTCATAAAATATATAGTTCTCTCCCATGCCCACTTGCCCACTCATATATTCCACTTGTCCACTTGTTCAAACTTACCAAATACTCCCTCTATATCTTATTAATCTTCCCATTTTATTAAAATATTCCTCACATATATTCACCAAATTGGAAGATCAATAAAAAACGGAGGGAGTATATAAATAGATAATAATTCACTTTTACGCCCAAAAAAAAAAATAGAGAACAATTGACCTTGACCTTGACCTTGACCGTGGGGAGTACATATCAACAAAAAATGTAATAATATTATAAGTTTATAACTAAAATGTACGGAGTATTAGACTCATGGAAGTATAATGTTCGAAACAATATTGTAATGCATTAGAATCAATTTTAGGGCCACCACATATTTAGATTAGTATCAGACCCAATTTCTAGTAGACGTTAAAAAACTCTAGACTTCTTTTTTTTTTTTTAGTAGAAAGAGGATTTAAAGTCGGGAAATAAACCCCTCTCTCTCTCTCTCATTTAAAACTTAAAAGTGTACGGTTAATTTATTTTGCTAGGCCAAGATATAGCAAATGTAATTATTGACTGGTAATCTGGGACGGAGGGAGTTATAATAGTGGCGGATTTAGGGGAGGCTGGCGAGGGGCGGTTGCATCCGCTGACTGGGGTAAAATTCAAAAGGTTTGGTTAAAATTTTTGAAATTTTTTCAAGTTTAAGTTTTGCAATTACTTATTCGTCCCGCTGGAAATTTTCGCCCCTTAATTTGTAATTTCTGGCTCCGCCAACTATTTAAAGGTGAGAAATTGAAAGGCAATTGTAATCTAGATCAAAGATGAGATTTTGTGATAAACTTGTTGATCATTATACATTCATACTCCAAAAGGTATGGGAAAATGTGGGGAGTAAATTTTCGAAATTTGAAAAGGTGTAGTACAACAAATTAGAATGTTAACAAAATGTACGGAGTACTACAGAACATAAAGACCAAAATACCCTCCCTTGGACACCAAGTAAAAGTGCCTCTGGAGTACTAGTGCAGTGTCTGTATCCCATTTTTGCGCGTCTTCAATTACCTTCCCCTTTACACGAAATCACCCATGAAAGAACAAAAGACGAAAGCCGAGACCAAAACCTTAAGCTGATTGTGAGTTGCTATTCTGAAAATCTTCTTTCTCTCTTCTGACTAAATTCTCAGCGATCTGAGCCAACGACTGAAGATTACACCTAACGATAGTATCCACAAACACACATGTTTCCTCCTTTGTGTTACCAACCGGCGTGTCGACAATATATGATTCCACAACAACGGTCTTCTCCTCATCGCCGTCAGCGGAGTGAAGGGACGTCACGGAACGGTAGTTGGACAGACGGTGGTCACCTCCGACTACAGAAAACGAAATCACGCATCGATCATCGTCCAGGATCTCCAATCTCTCATCGGATATCGCCGCGGGAAGACCGGAAACGACCCTGACGCGGCGAAGAGTTCCGACGTCACCGTCGCCGGAGATGACGTCACAGCTGCGTACAAAATGCTTGTATACCTGAGGAGCATCGAACCGGCGGACGACAGACCAGACGGTCTGGACCGGGGCTTGGATCTCTTGAACCACGGCGGAACAGCACTGGTTCGGACCAACTGGCTGGGTGTGGTATCGAACGACGTCGTCTGGAATCTCGAAGTTATCGACGGGGGGTGTAGGGGTGTGGGTGGTGGGTTTACGGGTGGTGCGGCAGTGGGAGGTGTGTGGAACGGTGGGTGTGGTGGTTTGGTGGTTGTTTATTCGATGGAGTAAAACCGATGACTTTGGCATTTTTTTATTTAAGTAATTGGTTTTGAAAGGAGTTTTTGGAGGAAGGAAAAGGGGATTCTAAAGAGTGGAGTAAATGCGTAGGCGAAATTGTGGGTATGAGGGGATGTATATATAGATGGAGAGGGTGAAGATGATGTCCATTTTTTGAGGGTTATTGTCAACTTGTCAAGTGGGGGTGTTGATTAGGAAATTTAGAAAATGGTGGGCCATTATGGATAGAGATAAGGAACGCAAAAACAAGTACTTTTTCCCACCAATTGTCATTAAAGACGAGTAGAACCGTATTTTACAAAGACGGGTTGTGTTACATCACACAGTTACCTCTCACAAAGAGGTAAGAGCATCTCCAATGGTTTGTTTTAGGGACTTGCTTGCAATATTTGTAAAATTGCAAGCAAGTAGCTTACCATTGGAATAGGAAATAGCATATGTAGCTTATGAGCATTGTAGCTCTACCAAGCATGTAACTTGGTATGATAAAATGAAAAAAGTAAATTTTATTATTGGGTGAAAATTATAAAGTGGGACCCATATAAATTACAAAGTGTTGTACCTTCCCATTGGAGCGGGCTGTAGCTTAAAAGCAGAGTAGCTTAGAAAACCAAGTCGGCAAGTCAAGCTACAACGTATTGTAGCCGTTCATTGGAGATGCTCTAAGTGTCAAATTCATTTACTTTTCCACTTGTCCTCTCATTTGTCTTTTTATGAAAGAAAATCCGATCTATTTTCATTGAGGACATATACCTTGTCTTCAATGAGAATTACTCCCTCTGTCCTAGTAAAATTTTTACACTTGGTTGATTTTGTGAGGGGAAATTAAAGTAAGTGTAAATTATTAACTGTGACAGAGGGAGTGATAATTTTTCCACTTATAGTATATTTTTCCAGATTCTTTTAGATATTTTTAAGGCAAAAAATACCTAATATATTGAGGTAGTCCACTCTTTTGTTTTTTTGTGTAATGTGAACTATATTAATAATACATAAACAATTGCATTATCTACATAACAAACAGGTAAGCATCAAAGATCTTATTGCCAATTCAAATACATCATCAACATATCAAGGAGATGAGTTTTAAGTTGATTTGTATGTAAAAAAGAAAATTAAACATCAAATTACAAAATCGAAGTTGATTGGCTTATTTCTTCCTTGTTTGGCGCGAGGAAACAGGGTCCTCCCTCGGGCAAAACCGAGGTCAGCGCGAGGAAATATGGTCGTCCCTTAGGCAAAATCAAAGTTTGGCTCATTTCTTCCATGATTTGGATCATCTAATGCTTCATTAACATTGTTTACGTAATGAAATAGTAAAAATAACACAAAGTAATTACACCATGAGACTTACATGCTTGATGCTTCGAGAAAACCGACAAGTATGAGTCATAAAATCTCATTTTTTGGATAACAATTTTTTAAATTAAGAAAGTTTTGCTTTTAAATTGATTTGTTGAATATAGCTGGTCAAGTTGGTCGGCCAAATGATTTAATACACGTCGACGGTACCAAACAAAATGTGTAAGGCTTATGTTTTGGATCGATAGGTCAAAATACATGTCGGTTTTTTGACTTAGAAAGTCGAGTTTAGAATTTTAAAGAGAAGGGGCGACGCATGCCTTAGAATGAGGTACAAGGGTGGATATTTATAGAGAAATGGTGGGTGCAACTTAGTTAACTAGATTTGTGTTTGTTTTGGGGTGGGGGTGGGGGTGGGGGTGGGGGTTGGGGGGGGGGGGGGTGGGTAATTGGGGCATGGGGGTTGTTGCATGGTATCTGGGGGACTTTCTTATAGTTGAGTTTTGCTTGCTAGCTATGATAAGGGGTCGTTGAGGCGTGAGGTTTGCTGCTCATGTTCAGGCACATATCCTTTTCACTTGGATTTTTCCTTACGGTTTTTCCAAACATTTGTTTGAGAGTCTGGTGACAAAGGCGACTCATTGGGTCTGAATCAAGGATTTGTCCTCGAAAACAGTTTGAAGTCAATCGACTGTTTGGGGAGGGCCGTTTAAAGTCCATTATACTGCGTATTATAGGCTCGCTACCCATAAGAAAGAGTCATACCTGAAGTATCCTCTGGTACGTCTTCTGTTTGTGCTCGGCTGCTTGGGTGTTGCTGCTCGTGCTACGTTGTTCGCGCCAGTCGTGTTAGAACATTTTCGCTGGAGATGTTTGATAGTTACTTATCGCTAGTATTCCTAATTTGCGCTGGGGATATTGATAATTATCAGGCTCTAACAGGTAAATCCGCCAGGGAGGTTGGCATTGTTGAGTTCCCACTGATAAATCCACTAGGGAAGTTGGAATTTGCGGAGAAGTGCTCATTTGATTTGATTTTTGAAATTCATCCGAGATAGATCCCCGAGCTCTACTTATGGATTTTGAACTTGCTTGGAATTGATTCGGAAATCAAGGATTTGACTATGAAATTGAGAATTCTAAATTTTGGGTTGAGATTTTTGAATGAAAGTTGGACATTTTGAATTCGAATTTGGTAAAAAAAATCAGAAATGGAAAATATGTGAAGATGTGAAATATTGTAAGAGAAGATGAGGAAGGGAGAAAAGAAGGGAGAATGGGCCTAGGCCCGATAAAAAATAATTTCGCTGAGGGAGCATTGAGGTGGGAGTGATTTTGCGGAAAGAAAGCCTTCATCTACTTCCTTCAACAGAAACTCAAAAGGCTTACCCCTCATTCCATTATTTTCAAACAAGAGCCTTAGCTAAACCTTCCCAAATAAAAAAGAGAGTTATTGATGTGGTCGTTATACACCAAAAATAAAACCTAAGTCAACTAACTAAGAAGATAGCGGAAGTAGGGTCGATCTCCACAGGGAGGAAACTAATTAACTGAAATCTAAATCTGCAAGTAACAATCTGGGGGGTTTTGAAATGGTTTTAACTAAACCAAATAAGATTAAGAGAAAGAGAAATAAAGGAAGAAATAGATATGAAATAAATCAGATAAGAGAGAAATATGTTGGGATTCGGTCTACTGCAGCATCGGCATCTACGGGTCAACTAAGTTAGTCAATCTATGAATGAGAAGGGCAATGGTTTTCTCCTCTCGGTCTCAAACCACCCTAGGGATTTTCCTAATTAACTCTCGTCCTCTTAGGAGTCACCTATCAATTCTAAGCAAGCCTTCCCTTCCAATCTCTCGATCCAGGTCGGGGTTAACTACCTAGCCTAGTCTCCTGCGTATACTCATTCAACTAAACCTCAATTAAATTGCTTAGACTGATTCTCATATTCAAGACTAACTAAACTAATCTATCCTAACATGCCTCTACTACAGTTTCCCTCATCCCAACATACAAGAGAATTAGCTACTCATGCTATTAACTATGCTAACAAAGACGATTGAACATATGACGATAGACATAATAAAATCGTAATTAATAAGCATAAATAATAACAACACAGCAATTAAGTAGAGTAAGTAGTAATTAAGATTAAAATAAAGGTGAGAGTAAAAGAGAGAAAAGTAGTTTACAATCTTAGCAATCCGGCGTAAAGATCAATCCACGTCGAATAAACCCGAATGAAAACCAAAGATTAAAAGTTCAGAAACTAATGAAAGATTAATGTCTGCTAATTACTGCGGATAAGTTCTGAATAATCAAAATTGAATAATCCTAATGACGTAAATAAGAGTCATATATAGTGTCTAACACGACTCTAACCCTAATTAAGCTATGGACTTGCAGCCCGTGATAGGATCCACTCGATCGAGGGAAATTACCCTTCGATCGAGGGTTTTATTCATGGAAATCAGTCGATCGAGCACTTGATCTACTCGATCGACCAACTGGTATACAGCTCCTACTCGATCGAGCAAAGGATGTAGCTCGATCGAGGTCTTCTGGTTCCAACTCACCTCGATCGACCAAATGCATAGTCGATCGAGGTCTTCTGGCATAGTACGTAGTGTGAGTCATGACTTGGGCTTGATTATGAACGGTTTCACGCTTCCCCATGCAAGAGTTCCTGTTCCGATCCTTCCATTCTCCTAAATGCATGCAAAGTGGACTGTTCTGGCTCGGTTTCTGCTACTATGCAGCTTGTACCTACAAAAGGGTAATGAGAGTACAAAGTAGCCAAATAGGGGCATATGGTGATATAATATCACCTAAATGACATAGAATTGCGTGCATAAATGGACTAAAAAGTCTATATAAAATACACGCATCAAACTTCCCCAAACCAAACCTTTGCTTGTCCTCAAGCAAACTAAATGCAGCTAAATGGAACAAAATAAACCTAGGGGAATGGAGCAAGTCTCAGAGCTAACTACAAGTCAATGCTAAACCGTTCAATGCACTCATTCAATCGCTACAAAGCTTAATACGAAAGTGAACGAATTTATACAATCTTGGAAATAAATTAGACTTTCGACCTTGCAAGACTCAACCAAATTCGGACTCTCACGGGTCACTCTTCTCTCAACAAGCAATTAGTAAGTAAAAATGTATAAGAAAGAGAGAAGAAAATATAGTCACTCACCTAGACTACGACCGACACAACATGCATTGCTAACTAATATAAAAGATGATTCAAGCACCGTACACACGCATAACCACCGTTCAAGGAAAATCACGTGCCGAACATTTGCAAAAGTATGGATATGTGAGGCTAATTGGTAAGAAGAGGCAAAATAATTAATGAAAATGTGAGGGTAAATAGCCAAGCTAGTTTCTAACAAGACCGCAATAGAACTAGTTCTATTCTTCCAACTATCAAAATTTAAGCTCGATGCCTTAACATATATAGGCATATACAACACGAATCCCATATAACACCTCGACAAATAATAATAAGCGCAGGAGGTGTACACAATAAAAACTTCAGCCAATTATTTTTCATATTTTTTTTTCATTTTTTCTTTCTTTTTCTTTTCTTTTCCTTGGCTGACTGAGGAAAACCTCTCGATCGAGCTGTATGAATCACTCGATCGAGGCACAAAAACACAAACTCTGCTCGATCGAGCTAAACAAAGTACTCGATCGAGACACTAATCAACACTTCTCTTCTTTTTCTCGTAAATACCCACCCCAATCAATGAAAACGAGCCAAAACTGACACAACTGTAAAATATACCTCGACAGCTAAACTAGCTCGACAAAGTTAGGCTAAGTTTAGGATGTAGTTAAGGGCAACAGACAGATATGGCTTTATGTGGAGTTAAAGGGGTAAAATGAGGAAAAAGGAGATGCAAATATTCTCAAAACACGTAATACCGACCACAAACCCAATGCGTGCAGCAATAAGAAATCAAAATTCATATACAAGCAAATGACACGAGGTGTGGGGAATAACTACTCTCAACCCTAGATGAACTGGTCATGGATGTCACCAGTTATAGGCTCTAAAATCTCAGAATAAATAAGTAGTTTGCCAAAAAGTTGAGTCAAGTCTAATAATCAAATTTAAATTACAAGACAAAATTCAATAATTCACTATTTCGATTTCACTAAGTAAGTCAAGAAAGGTGCAAGGAATTGAAAGTCCTAGACCTCTAATTAGACTCCTCTAATTAGTTCATTAAATTACATTAACTTAATGATTTAGGATCTAGTTATCATGCATGCAAATATAAAAGCATAAATATAAAGATAAGATGAATTTCCTTACAATGGAAATTTTCGGTCCAATATGGGCACAATAAGAACTCTTTCTTATTGTTCTTGAGCATGTATTTAGTGGATGATCCTCCATAAAATAACCTCCAAAGTTGAAATTCTCCTTCTTGTTGCACCCAAGATTAAACCCAAATAATCTAAACTTATTATTAACTAGATAATAAGTGAAGATAAATACTACTAATATTATTGTATTACTACTCTAGTAATACTTAGATAATATTAGTATTTAGGAGAGTTGTAGAGAGAAGAGGTTTTAGTAAGAAGTATGGCAAAAACAAGTGAATGAATTAGTTGAGAAAAATGAGCAACCATCATGCTCTTTAAGGAGCACATGGCCGGCACATCTAACACCAACAAGGGTGATTTTTCTCCTTGTTTAATTCACATGCAAAAAGCTTGAGTGTGGGATGGAAATTGATAATGATCATGTGTCATAACATGTCATTATGAAATGGTGGAGTGTAGAATTGGTAGAGTAAAATCACTAATGATTTTATCTACTCAAAACCGGTCCACTTGTGTCCATAATGGACCATTTTGATTTTTGATATTTGCCTCACAAATACTTATTAATCATATCACTACTACAAATTCATGCAATAACAACGCCCCATCAACAACGCATACTCACGAAAATAAAGAAAAACCGTTGTGGAATGGATAATTATTTTTCCGCGGAATTTTATTAAACCTAATAACAACGGTATTAGTTTTTCGAACGTTGTTATTAGTTTTAACAACGGGGTGAACTAAAATAACCGTTGTAAATAAATTTACTATTAACAACAGTTTATTTTATATCCGTTGTTATTAATTTGGCGCGAAATAAGGAAAAGTAATAACAACGGGCATGAATAAACCCGTTGTTATAATGTGTTATTAATTTGGCGCAAATTTTGGCGTAAATTAATAACAACGGATATGATTTTGTTGTACGTTGTTGTTAGTTGTAACAACGGATATAACTTTTTTAACCGTTGTAAATAAGTAATTTAATAACAATGGTTTACTATGAATAATAACCGTTGTCAATATTTGTTAATAAAGATGAAAAATACACACAACACTAATAATACTGTACTGCAACACAAAAACACAAACACAAAGCGATTATACTGCATCACAAAACCACAAACACTAAGACATACTCCCTGATCGTCTCTTTGTCATCATCTCCGTCTGCTATTTCTTATTAATCAGGTATTCTAATAATTTTTCTTTATTGATTTCCTGAATTTCGTTTATTTGTGAATTAGTTGCCTTATACATTGCATTTTCTGAATTAGTTGGCTTATTATTGAATTAGTTTTAATTAGTTGGATTTTCTGAATTACTTGGCTTACTATATATACTACGAATGTAGATAAATGACTCGAACTTGGATGAATGCTGCGAATATGAGTGACCCAAACTATAAGGATGGTTTAGCTGAATTTTATGAAGTCGT
This sequence comes from Heliosperma pusillum, assembly GCA_022085475.1. Lineage (NCBI taxonomy): Eukaryota > Viridiplantae > Streptophyta > Magnoliopsida > Caryophyllales > Caryophyllaceae > Heliosperma > Heliosperma pusillum. The sequence goes on along the minus strand of JAIUZE010046970.1, from coordinate 11,202 downwards.
TGCGAACAATTTGAATGGTTCTTCTAGTATTCCATGCCCTTGTGAAAGATGTGGTAATATTAGGTATATGGCTATTCCGGACGTTAAAATTCACCTAGAAAAGTATAGTTTTAGTCGATCCTATACCCGTTGGATTTTTCATGGGGAATCATTAGAGGAAGATAATAATTTTGAAGAAGATGATCTTGAGGTATACGAAAGGATAACTGATGATCCCGAGTTTGCCGAGTATGTTGAGTTGGAAGCAGACGAGTTGAATGTTGGGTCTACAGATAATGAAGAAAAAGATGATGAATCAAATGCTTTTGAAGATGAAAACATTAATTTGGATGACCTTGACAACATGTATGAGAAGTTGTGTGAGTCTGAAGCGCCTCTGTACCCTGGTTGTAAGTACACAAAGATGTCGGCTGTGGTGAAGTTGTATAATATCAAGGGGGCAAATGGGGTTAGTGACACGTGTTTCACTAGTTTATTAGCCTTGATAAACGACATGCTTCCAGATGGTAATGTTCTTCCCGTTAAGACATATGAGGCTAAAAAACTAATTAGAGGGGTGGGTATGAAATATGAGAAAATACATGCATGTCCAAATGATTGCGTATTGTATCGAAAATTATATCAAAACTTAACCAATTGTCCGGTTTGTTTTGAGTGGCGTTATAAGGATAAGGAAGGGATCCCGGCTAAGGTGTTATGGTATTTTCCAGTGATACCAAGATTCATAAGGATGTTTGCGAATAGCAATGATTCAAAAATGTTAACTTGGCATGAAACTGGAAGAATAAATGATGGGAAGCTAAGACACCCGGCAGATGGTATGCAATGGAAATCGTTCGACGCTAAGTATCCCGATTTCGGCATTGAACCTAGAAACTTACGTCTAGCGCTGTCCACTGATGGAATGAACCCACATGGAAACATGAGTACCCAACATAGTACTTGGCCAGTAGTGTTGGCAATATACAACTTACCTCCATATGTGTGCATGAAAAGAAAGTACTTGATGTTGTCGTTGTTAATTTCCGGCCCTAAACAACCTGGAAATAATATAGATGTCTATTTGGAACCTCTTTTAGATGATTTGCGAATTTTGTGGGATAGTGGGATAGAAGTATTTGATGCATATAGGAATGAAACTTTCAATTTGAGAGCGATGTTATTGTGTACAATAACCGACTATCCGGCTTATGGCGACCTTTCTGGGCATACGGTGCATGGGAAAGAGGCATGTCCATTGTGTGGGGAGGATATCGAGTCTGAATACTTGAAGTGTTCTCATAAGTATGTGTATTTGGGAAATAGGAGGGGCTTGGATCCTGACCATTGTTATCGCAAGCAGCAGAAAGCATTTAATGGACGTCAAGAACATCGTCAACCTCCTAGAATTTTGAGTGGGCATGAAGTTTATCAGAAAGTAAAGCATATTGAGATAAAATATGGGAAGAAGAACGGCTCTAAATTGTCTACTCGTGGGTATAAGAAAAGATCCATATTTTTTGATAAACTTCCATATTGGCCTGACCTGGAGGTCAGGCATTGCCTCGATTTCATGCACATTGAGAAAAATGTCTGTGATAATATTATCAATACCCTCCTGAATGTTCCCGGTAAAACAAAGGATAACGCCGCAGCTAGGGAAGATATGCAACTGATGGGTATTAGGCTAGAGTTGGCACCACAGAAGAGAGGTAATGGTACATTTTTACCGCCAGCAGCTTATACCCTTTCACGGAATGAGAAAAAAGAGTTTTGTGCATGCTTGAATGGAATTAAAGTGCCACATGGTTATTCATCCAACATCAAAAGCCTTGTGTCGATGCAAGATCTAAAACTCACCGGGTTAAAGTCACATGATTGCCACACTTTGATGCAACAATTACTATCCGTGGCTATTCGCTCCATTTTACCTGAAAAGGTACGATATGCTATTACCAGATTCTGTCTCTTCTTCCAGTCCATATGCGATAAAGTCATCGATCCCGATGATGCGGATTCATTGCAGGACCTCGTTGTCACCTCTCTTTGTCATTTTGAAATGTATTTTCCACCCTCTTTCTTCACTATCATGATTCACCTGACCACTCACTTGGTTAGGGAGATTTTGTACCTTGGGCCCGTGTACTTGAGATACCAGTATCCTTTCGAAAGATTGATGAAAGTCTACAAGGACTATACATCTAATCGGTATCGTCCAGAAGGTTGTATTGCTGAACGTGCTATATTAGACGAAGCTCTTGCATATTGTTACGCTCATCTCTCCCCTGAGGAGTTAATTGGCGTTCCAAAGAATCGTCATAGTGACTGGATGACCGGAAAAGGTATTAGGGGCCGGGTTGAAAAAATTGTGGCACGTGACATGTTACATTTAGCACATACGTATGTGCTAAACAACGAAGATGAGGTGCAACCTTATATTCAACAACACAAAGATGAGCTCAAATACGATCACCCAAACAAGAGCGAGATGTGGATTGCAAACGAGCATAAGAAGACATTTGGAGAGTGGTTTAGGAATGTTGTCTTGGAGTATAAGAATTTGTATGGTGATGACATCTCTCCTAGGTTACTACGTCTTGGGTTAGGTCCAAATGCCAGGGCCACTTTTTTCAGCGGTTTTGCTATTAATGGTTATACTTTTTACACCCGCGAGCAAGATGAGTTGAGCACAATGCAAAATAGTGGTGTGAGTTCTGAATTTGAGGCAATGCACTTTGCTACTTCAAAAGATAAAAACCCTATTTGGGGAAAATGCCTTTATTATGGTGTTATTCAAGAAATATTGGTATTAGATTACATTGATTTCACAATACCTCTGTTTCGATGTAACTGGGTTGATAACAACAACAATTGTGTTCGAAAGGATAAAATGGGATTTACGTTGGTCAATTTGGATAAGGTTGGCAATAATAAGGATGATCCTTTCATAATGGCATCCCAAGCTAAACAAGTGTTCTATGTCACCGATCCTATGGATAAGAAGTGGTCTGTTGTACTATCTATAAGGAGTAGACGGGGTGCACCCGATAATGGTGGGGATAATGATCAGGATGTCGTGTTTGAGGGAATGGATCACTCTTCCACTGTATCTTATTTCGACAATGTTGACACTGATCATGATAACATTGAAAGCATCTATATGCGTGATGATCATGGTGAAGGTATTTGGGTTAACGAAGAAACTATGTCGGGCAAGAAACGTCCCCGATCCTGAGGTGGTATTGTCTTTAGTTTTTGTTAGCTTTGGTCATTGTTGAAGATTCCCAAATTATTTAGCTTTTGGTCATTCATTATACAGTCTCCATGTTTTGGTTTCTGCTGATATTGCAGTGTATAGTGCTTATGATATTGCTGTCTTTGTTGGTTTCTGCTGATTATTATTGCAGTGTATAGTACTTATGATATTGTTGTCTCTAATTATAATTAAAAAAAAATAAAGGTAAGCAACAACAACGGTTGTTGTAAATATACCCGTTGTGATTGCTTATAACAACGGTTATTCAAACCGTTGTCATAGTGTTTACTAATTACAACGGGTATGCTACTATAACCGTAGTCATTACTCTATCACAACGGTTTGTTTATGATAACCGTTGTCAATATTTGTAGATAGAAAACATACAACACTAATAATACGACTGTACTGCAACACAAAAACTCTATCACAAAGCGATCATTTTTCTGTCATCATCTCCCTTATTATTTTTGAATTTGTGAATTTGTGAACTATTTCTTGAATTTGTGAATTTGTGAATTTGTGAATTTGTGAATTTGTGAATTTGTGAATTTGTGAATGTCATTTCCTGAATGTCGTTTATTATTTTCACCAATTCAATGTCGTTTATTAGCAAATTTGTGAATGTCATTTCCTGAATGTCATTCAATTCTAATTTTGCTTTATCGATTGAATAGCTTTGAATTGAATTAGTTTAATTACTTCTAAACTTAAGTCAAAAAAACAAATTAACGTATCAACATTAATATTATTAAATAATAAGTTCAAACGGCGCCACACACAAATGGCGCCAAAACAACAACAACCAAACAACCAAACAACCAAACAACTACAACCAAACAACAACAACAAACTAAATTGAGTCCGGGTAAATCTCCCGGATAGCTGCCACCGCTAGAACATATGCATCAATCGGGTCAGCCTCGGCCAGAGCCAACCCTTCCCACTGCTCTACCTGGGTCACTTCAACGAGGTCGACCCCATTTGGCCAACGGTAACGGTCATGTTCGGAAGCCACCCATAGATATGGCCCAGGCTGGTGGTCCGTGCTCTCAATAAAATATTTTCGCCCATGCCCGGCCTTGTCAAACATTCTTGCCAGTTTGAATGCGGACGCACGATGAGCATCCGACATCCCACACTCGAAAACGAGTTCCCCTGTAAAGTACCTGCGATGATAATTTGGCCACATCTTCCTGATTAAGTAGCCATTTCGAATAAGCGTATCACGGAGTTTTTTGTAGCTTTTACACACAACGTAGCCACCCTCAATATGAGAAGGCATTTCTTTCATGATGCAAGCATATGGTTTAGTAAAAGTTCCAGACATTTTGTATGGTTGCTGTTAGTATTGAGGCTGGGAAATTTTGTATGGTTTAGGAAATATGTTATTGATTAGAGTTGGGAATTTTGTATGTGGTTGATAACCTGCTTGTATTGAGGCTGTATTTATAGAGAGTTATTTATTGGAGTTATTTATTCACATGCATGCATTGGTTCACATGAAGGCATTGATTCACATGCATTTACAAATCCCAAAACGACTATACATTCACATGCATGCAGTACGTTATTGATTGAGTAAATGTGTGAATATGCAGTACGTTACACTTCCTATGTAGTCAATGCACTTACTGCAATATGCAGTAACTTTCCACAACGGTTAAAAACAAAGGCCCGTTGTGGTTAGTAATAACAACGGGTTTTTAACCAATAACCGTTGTAATTGCTCTATCACAACGGCTATGATGAACCGTTGTCATTACTCTATCACAACGGTTGTGGTCACGAAAACAGTTGTGGTTAGTAATAACAACGGGTTTTTAACCAATACCCGTTGTTATTGCTCAATATTATTATTTTTAATTAAAAGATATTGCAGTCCAAACCCGTGAATAAACAACAGCAGAACCAGCATTGATTAAAGCATCCATTGAACATCATCAATGGCAGCATAACCCCTCTATAAATACAGCCTCAAAACCCCTCCTTTAAATATTACATAACTACCCTAAAATTAATATCATCACTGGCAGCAGTTAACCTTCCCAACGATGAGACGACCCTTACAAAATTGATTGCAGATGAGGAGGAGGCTCTTGCCGTAGTTCCCGCTGATCATCACCCATTGATTAAAGGATCCAGTGAACATCGAAGGGATTATTGGATTGAGAGGCGTGAAGCAGTCCGACTTGTCAACCAAGCGTCGTCATCATCATCGTCCTCTGGCTACCCACGTCGGCCTTATACTCGCAGGTTGGATGCCGCAAGAGATATGTTGAGCTGTACCCGTCCTACCTTATCTCCACATGCAAGACGTGTACTTGCAGGCATTGAATCTGTTATTGCAAAATACGAGGTTAATGATCCGGAAGTCATCAGCATCATCAATATTGTTCCTGATTGTTGGTGGCAGTGTGAGAAAAGCTTTTTACTCTTAACCGGAATTGTTCAATCCATTCTTTAATCATGCAGCTCAATACATTTACCCTCTCGCTTACGCCTCCTTCCTATCTAGTCTTATTTAAATTTCTCATTAATCTTGAAATGAAGTTCTTACGAATTATTTTTGTCTGTTGCTCTTTAAAATTGCACTAATTGATCTTTCATAATTATATTAGTCATTTTAAATTATTTCATCAAGAAAATCTCCTCATCTTTAATTTTTTAAGAATTTTTTCACTTTCGTTTTTTTTTTGCCTTTTTGCCTCTTTTTTTACAGTATTAAAAAGTTTGGTGGAGTTTGGTGGAGTTTTCAATCTTTTGTATCAAACTTTTTTGATGATTTCCTATAATTATGTTACTGAAATTTAGAATTTGCGTAATTAGTTATGTATATCTACAAAATTTGAAATTTTAAGTGCTATTTTACTTAAGATATTTTTTTTCCAAATATTTATCCTTATATATTTTTTAATATAGTAATTATTATAATTTTAGTTAAACAATTTTTTATCACAATTTTTTTTCGTTATGTTATAAATGCAAAAAATTTCAATATTCATTAGATTGTTCTCCCATATGGAGGTCTTAGAAATTCCATCGTTGTATATACTTCTAAATTCCGAGTTTTCCATGACTTCTTTGATTATTTGATTACGGTTATATAATTTATTCTATATTTTTTGTTTTTAAAAATGTAGTCGTATAAAGATAGTACTCCCTCCTAATCGCTCATTTCTTCCCTCTTTCCTTATTGGGTAAGTCGGGTTTTCTTCCCTCTTTCCCTTTTTGGATGTGGGGTTGTGTGTTTTGTGTGGTCTAAATTCATTTGTATGTGGGGTAGTGTATTTTGTGTGGTCTAAATTCATTTCCTTAATTTTTGTGTAAAAGGGGAAGGGGAAGAAATGAGTGACTAGGAGGGAGTATTAAATTTGGCCTAATTTAAGTTGATAATTATTGTTCAGTGACATATCAAGCGTCATTTTTAAACATAAACTAAGCTCTAATTATTTGTATTGTGTTATGGTTTTATGAGTAGTAATGCAAACAATTAATTCACACCAAATAAGTGGGCCCTCAAAATTCCTAGTTTTAAGTACTGCATGCCAAGTAAGCATACTGGTTGTTGCTTTAATAAGTGGATGTTGGGGCTAGAATAATTTACACATGGATTGATGATGTGGCGCACAGTAATTAATTATTAAAAACTAGCCCCACTTTCTCGATTTATATGATATGTAATTAATTATTTGATCTTATGAATTAAAATCAACTAATTAATTAATCAAAGTAAGCGCAAATAACGAAATAACGAAAAGTAAAGAGATATGAGAGAGGCACACGATTTTTGAAGTGGTTCAGTTTCACACGTTGAAACCTACATCCACTATTCTCGATTAATAATTTTTAGTACCTTTCTACGGATTACAAAAATTACCAACCCACTCGTATAATCAACACTATGATTATAACTCAAGGTGAGTATCGCTAAATACTCTATACTATCTTATGCTAATAAGAAAGTACAATATAACTCACACAAATTCCCGTTAAAGAATTGTAAGTTTATAATGATGTACTATTATCCAATAACGTATTTCACTCAAGCGATTGATAATAATTGATGCACGAATCTTTTAAAAACAAACTCTAAAAATAATAAATATTTGCTCAAAGGTTTGCTTTAAAACGATTTTGGAAAATCAACACAAGTAAAATAATAGCCGTGTAAAATATGTGTATTTCGTGTGTTTTCCAAATTGTATGTGAATGAGTATTTATAGTAGAAGAATTATAGTAGATCTAAAACCCTAGTATAATATTTAATAAAGATACTTATCTTATCATAAAATAATATTTGCTTATCTTTTAGAAATATCTTTATCTCAAAATATTATTTGGTTTATCTTATAGAAATATATTTATCTTGATATCTCAAAATATTGTTGTAAAGATATAGTAGAATCCTAGATTATGTAAACCAAGGAAACAACCTATGGAGGCCGGATTCCTAGCTCACGAAACCCTAGGAGCACGAATCCCTAGGTGGCACAAACTAGGTTTTCACGAAACCCTAGATGGCTCAACCACTAGGTGGGCTAATTAGGTTAACAACAAATTGAGATAGAATATATTGGAAACCCTAGGTAGCATGATAACCCATAAGTTGTATTACTAACCAATAGAATCTCATAAATATATTCTCTATTAAAATAATTGATAAATATAAAAATACTCTTTCTCTTTTGAAAACATTTCAAAATATTTTATTTCCAAAATCATGCATCAATATTTTATCATCCAAAGTCATAGACTAAAGCTATAACTTTTGAACATAAAATCTCTCGAATGGAATAGTTACCGAATGACGACCTATACTATCTAATCTTCACAAAGATCTTCAGTATACGGATCATCTCTTCATCTTGATCACAAAGACCCTCCATCTCGAGTCTTATGTAGTTTGATGTAGATCTTGTTTGAAGCGATTTTCTTTAAAGTTATGCCTGGTTAGCTATAACTTCCATGTTCACTTCCAAAGTTATTACTGAAGTTGTTATAACTTTGTCTTACAGACTTTATCAAAGTTATGCCTAACTTTGATCTTTCTTCTCATAATTGTTGCTAGCTATAATAAGACTAAAGCACACAATTACACGCATATGATATATCGAGTAAAACATATTATTACGTAAACACATGTCATTATCAAAACTATCAAATTGGTCCAACACCTCTGAGCTGAAATACTAGCTTCCCTACCTCGTGGTATAGATTGTTAACCGATTCACATGATAGTTTGCATGAGTAGCTTAGCCTTCATATGCTAGGTTATATGTTAGTTATTTGTTTCATAACATGAAAAGCATGTCGTATATGTTAAGGCTTTGTATTTTCCATATACATCTCTTTTATGTTATTCATGTTCTATTAAACTCGACATTTCGTGGCTGGGAGAACTCGGAGTTACTCCCCACTGACTGTGGCTTCCGTGTTTACATTTAATGCGGTCGGCAGGTTTGTGAAGCATGCTTGGGTACATTGACGAGCTAGCGAGTGAAGTATTACCTTGGACCTATATTCGGTTCTTAGGATTGTATTATTTAATACACTCTTTTATTTCCGTATTTATTAGGGAGATATGTATCCCGTTTTAGATACTTCTTATGTATAATATTATTTCCTTTTTGTTATGAACCTTTTTCTTTAAGACACCTTTGTTATGATGAATATATTTAATGGTAGGTTCCGGTTTTAAAATTTACCGATTTTCACTAAAGTGAACCTATTAAAAACGTATTCTCATCTTTTATTTATTTAAATTACTTGTTTATCTTTCCGCAAATTCGAGGGTGTCACATTTCTGGCCGGAAATCATTGACTAGAATTGAATTCTTTTCCAAGGTAGAGATAAGCGAATTGAATAGACAAAGCATGACATGGTAGATTAAGACCTTGTAAATTGCCTAAAACCCTGCTAGACCATCTGATCTATGATTGTAATGAACACATCATTCTTACGAACTCACAATGAATTATTTGCATGTTCAATATCCAATTTCATCAATATGTCAATGTACATGTGTAAACCTACTTCCCTAGATGCTTTTCATTATTGTTAATTCATCATTTGCTTTATTGCTTTCATTTCCATTCGCTTTTATTTCGTTTTCGTTTATGCCTTGTAGTAGTTTAGAAACTAAATTCCCAAAACCCAGATTTTCGTTAGATAAGACCCATTTGCGAGACACTTCACATCTTATAGGAAACACCATCTCCCTGAGGATCGACCCCTACTTCCCTAATTACATTAATTTGTTATTAGCCTGTCTGGGTAATTTATCAAAGAACTAAATTTAGACACTAAGCTTAGCGCTGATAGGAGACTCTTGCAACTCAATGAGCTAGAGGAATTTCGTTTGCAAGCTTATGAGAATTCTAGGATCTATAAGGAGAAAACGAAGCGTTGGCACGACACGAGGATAATTAAGAAAGAATTTAATGTCGGTGACCAAGTACTTCTTTTCAACTCCCGTCTGAAAATCTTTCCAGGAAAACTTCGTTCCCGATGGTCTGGACCATTCACTGTCACATATATGAGCAAGTACGGCTATGTGGAACTAGTGACTAGCAATGGTGAGAAATTCAAAGTTAATGGACACAGACTGAAACTCTATTATAGCAATTCTATCATCGGATGTTTAGATATTGTCTATACGGAGCGTCCATCCTCAACTTAATGATTCTAATGAAAAATTCGTCGAGCAAGACGTTAAACAAGCGCTTCTCGGGAGGCAACCCGTGTTTTCCCTTTTTGCATTTTTATTTTTGTTTTTCCCTTTTACGTTGTTTTGTTAGATTTGTTTGCAGATGAAAGAGTTTTTGAAGAATCTCTGAAGACCTTCCTTGTCAAAAGTCCAAAAGACTAGCTTGGGGGAGTCCGCACTGACTAGTACGCTTCATTCTTCTTTCATTTTTCCTTTCTTCCCATTAGGCGTCTCATTGCATATTTAGCTTTTGTGCTCACATTGAGGACAATGTGATGTTTAGCTTGGGGGAGGGATTGCATTTTCCCATTTTTGCATTTTAGTTATATTTTTAAAATTTTGAATAAGAAAGAGAAGATTTTAGAGAGAAGATTTTTAAATTTTGAACAGAATTGAATGCTTTTCATGCTTTGCTTGCTTGTTTACTATTCTATCATGTTACAATTCCCAAACTTAGAGCTTTCAAAAGATAATGATTCAATATTCATTGAATTGTGCATACATGGGGAAGTCTTGTACACAGTAGGCATGGAATGAATCTATAGATGAGTATGCTTGATCTTGACATTTGGCAAACTACATATATTGTAAGGTAGAACCTCCTTAGACTGGTACATCTATACCCAGTCTCATTTAGGTGTGTGTAGTTCTCCTTGTGATGTGTGTCATGTCAAAACACATAAGTATGGTTCTCACTTCATTTCTATAAGCATTGCATTCATGATTCACTAAGATTTGATGCCTTTTTCACTTTAATTCACCCCTCAAAATTAGCCCCTTCATACAAATGCTTCACAAAAATAATAGCTACAAATAAAAACTGCCTACCTTTTTGAGCTAGTAGCTAGACTATGGTGTGTGGGTGCTCTTTTGAGAAGATTTGTTCTTATCTGTCAAAGTGAATTGGGAAAACGAAAAGTTCAAGAAGTGAAGTTGTGTTCAGAAAAGAAAAATGAAAAAAGAAGAAAAATAGAAAAATCAAAGAAAAAGAAATAAGAAAAGAAGTTGTGAGTATCTCCTAAGAAATGTCAAATATATAGAAGGAGTTCACTCTTGTGTTTCGTGTGGAATAAGCCAAATTGTTACTTCTGGCTTCATCATTCGTTTTCTGGGAATTAATCGAAAGTTTGGATTGAGTTTTCATTTATCATTGGTCAGTTGCTAGCTCACTAAAACCTTCACATGACCATAACTATTTGTCCACCTTTCTCCCATTGCCCAAAGCCTTCTTCTCATATTTTTTCGGCTTCTTTTCTA
>JAIUZE010046969.1:0-11058 GCA_022085475.1 Heliosperma pusillum | reverse complement strand
TCGGTTTGTGGCTCTTGGACTTCATCAAGTTCAAATTTTCTCCCACTCTGTCTTTTAGAAATAAAATCATTTTCTAAAAAGACTGCATCACGAGACACAAACACTTTGTCCTCGTGTTTACTGTAGAAGTAATAAGCACGTGATTTCTTTGGATATCCTACAAAAAGACATTTGTCAGATTTGGGTGCGAGTTTGTCGTCAGACTTATTCTTAACAAAAGCCTCGCATCCCCAAATTCTCATAAACGACAAATAAGGGACTTTCCCTGTCCATATCTCATATGGAGTCTTGTTTGCCGCTTTAGTCGGGCTTCGATTTAGTGAAAATATTGCAGATAAGATAGCAAAACCCCAAAAATAATCAGGAAGATCTGTCAGACTCATCATAGATCGAACCATATCTAATAAAGTTCGATTTCTCCTTTCGGACCCCCACGCCATTCAATTGAGGGTGTCCAGGAGGAGTCCATTGTGATACTATACCACAATCTTTTAGGTGTGAATCAAATTCATTGTTCAAGTATTCACCACCACGATCGGATCGTAGGGGGGTTTTAATCTTTTTATTCAATTGGTTTTCTACTTCATTTTGAAATTCCTTGAATTTTTCAAAAGCATCACTTTTATGCCTCATCAAGTAGACATATCCATATCTACTCAAGTCGTCGGTAAAAGTAATGAAGTAGTGATAACCACCTCTAGCTTGGATAGTCATTGGACCGCATACATCCGTATGTATAAGTCCTAATACTTCACTTGCTCGTGTCCCTTTTTCCGTAAAAGGAGCACGAGTCATCTTGCCTAGAAGACAAGATTCGCATACGCCATAAGATTCGTAATCGAATGGTTTGAGTACTTTAGATGAAACAAGTCTCTTTATGCGTCGTTCGTTTATGTGCCCTAAACGACAATGTCAAAGGTATGATTGATTAGGTTCACCTGTTTTGAGCTTCTTGTTTTCTACATGATAGATCTCTTTTGCAATATCTAAAACATAAATACCTCCAATAGAAATGGCCTCGCCATAAACCATTTCATTAAGTGAAAAAGTACAACAGTTGTTCTTAATGCAAAATGAAAATCCTTCCATGTCTAACACGGAAATGGAGATAATGTTCTTGGTAAGAGTTGGTACATAATAGCAATTATTTAAATACAACTCTAAACCATTCGGCAAAAGAAGAACGTAGGTGCCCACGGAAACTGCGGCTACCTTAGCTCCATTTCCCATGCGCAGGTCCACGTCACCCTTGGCTAGTGCTTGCACGTCCCTCAGCCCCTGTACATGATTACAAAGGTGAGAAACACAACCGGTATCAAATACCCAAGAAGATGTACTAGCAAAGTTAATATCTATCATATAGAGTGATGAAAGAATTTTACCTGACGTTGTCACACAACCGTCTTTCTTGTCTTTCAAGTATTTGGGGCAATTGCGTTTCCAATTGCCCTTTGCCATTACAATAATAGCAATCCGCCTCCGCGTGTTTGTTGATTTTGGGCTTGGGCTTATAAAAGACCTTGCCCTTTCCCTTGCCGACTTTCTTGAAAAGAGTCTTACCCTTTCCCTTGTCCTTTCCCACCCCAAGGTTCATGTTCTTCATTTTCATGGAAAGAACGTCCTTGGGTTCACTCCCACTAGCCTCCATGTCCCTCTCCGCTTGGGTGAGGAGTGCACGGAGTTCATGGAAACTCTTGTCCATGCCATTATTCATGTTATAGTTCACCCTAAATTGGGTGAACTTGGGTGTGAGTGAATGAAGGATCTTACCCACAACCAATTGCTTCGGAATTTTGCACCCTAGACGCTCTAAGGTGTCCGCGTGCTCAACCATTTTGAGCACGTGTGGGCTAACTTTTTGGCCCCTTTGAAGCTTAGTGTCAAAGAATTTTGTAGCCACCTCATATTGGAGAATTTCAGGGGCTTGTGAAAACATTGACGTGATCCTCGTGAATATCGCATATGCATCGAGTGATATCAATTGGAGTTTGAGTTTGGGTGAGATTGAACAAATCAAGACATTCTTGACGTCATTTGCAACCTTCAAATAAAGGTCATATTCGGCCCGAACCACCGCGGACGATCTAGGCGCGGGTTCGGTGGGGGGCTCTTCAACCAAGAAGCGAAACACGTTATCGGATAACGCGGCGCTCTTGATCGTTGACTCCCATTCAACGAAGTTACTTCCGTCATCCTTTAGGACACACTTGTCCATGACGGATCTCAACCATGAGTCCTTACCCAAGGTTGCGTTGTTTGATGATGTCGACATTATGCGAATATGGTAACTACAACAAAAAGAAATATATAAACATTCATTGTTAATTTACTTGAAAAACATTTTAACAAGTTTAGAACTCATATAATTACCTCTCACTAAATTATATAAATGAATCCAAGACCCATCTTTAAATAAAAATAGTCATCTCATGCTACCTTTATCTAGAAATGGTAAGTCATTACTTGACTAATTCTACCCTTAGAACTCTTGGTTGACGGATTTCAACTAAATCCATCTCCTAGTCCCAAGATAACGCTTATCTCGTTGAGTCCAATCCAATTTTAGCTTGTGATCGTATCACCCTACTTACCTGAGGTAAAAAGGGACCCACGAGCGTGGTAGCCCTAATGAACACGGGATTCATAGGTGTTATTAATTAGTAAGACTAATCTCAATTTTTAAACATGTGAGAGATCTTGTCAATTTAGTTATTAATTCCCTATAAGTGAACTAAGTCGGTGAATTGTGAATAACGTTGAATTGACAATATCGGAAAATAAAAATGCATGTGTGACGATTTTGGCATGAGCAAAAAAAAAGCAAGCAACCAAGCAACAATAAAATCCTAGTATGGCCACCTAGCTAATCAAAATTAACTAGATAATTACAAATTCGGAAACCAACTCCTTCGTCCCTTGCCTCTTCACTTGGAACACCTTCCAAAATGGCATCGTCTTGAGGGAGTCACCGGTCTTCATAAAATAATTACAAATATACAAATTCCTATTATACATTTATTCTATAAAATGAAATTATTAAAATTATACAAATTTGAAACCAAAAATTTTGTACATTCTGGAACATTTCCAGGAACTCTAAAAAAAAAAACATTTGCTCAAAAAATTTAAATTAATTTTATGAACAAATAACTTAATATTTAATGGTTTTATCAAATAAAAATCATTAAATATAGTAAAACAGTGAACCAATATATGAAATTTCACCAAGAGTATCAACATCAGAATGTAAAATGTACTAAAGATTTTTAAGACCAGAAATGGACGTTTCAATTTTATGAACATTATAATCTCATATTATCGACTTTTATCGTATAAAAATCAATGAACATGCAATACATAAGTAAAAGTCACAAAATTTTACATACAATATTTAAGACATGCATGTGAGATCATATTAAAATTTCATGTCCAGAATCAACATGAAACTAGTTTTAGTTAACTTTTAACTCATAAAATGCATGTTAACTCGGTTTAAACGCCAAAAATCAAAATAAATAGCAAATCAATCCCTATAATCACTAAATTTGACCACAAACATTTTTCCGTCAGTAGGTATACATGCACCAAAATATTTTGTCAGAATCATATTTTAACTTAAATTTTTTTAATTTATTAGTTATCTTATAACTATAATAAAAATGTCAAAAATGAACATGCATGCTACAAGCTAGCTCTGATACCACATGAAAGTCCATAGACCTTAATTAGACTCCTATAATTAGTTACTAAATTACTTGTTAGTTTAGTATTTAATGATCTATGTAACATGCATGCAAATATAAAGACATTTATATAAAAGAAGAAATTTCCTCACATTGATATGGAAATAATATGGGCACAACAAGAACTCCTTCTTGTTGTTCTTGAGCTATAAATATGGATGAACACAAGTAATCTCCAAACTAGAAGATCTCCTCTAAGTTGCACCTAGATAAACCCAAATAATCTACTCTTATTATTAACTAGATAATAAGATAGATATTATACTACTAATATTGGACTATATTACTACACTAGTAATACTTAAGAAATATTAGTATTTGAGAGTTTTTAGAGAGAAGAAGAGTTTTTGAGAGATGTATGAAAATAAGCAAGAATGAACTAGTAAAGAAATGAACAACAATTGTTCTCTTTATAGCCATGAGGGCCGGCTCATGTATCACCAAAAGAGTGATATTTTCTTCTTATTTTATTGCCATGCAAAGTGGTGGTGTGTTGTAGTGAATGAAATGATTTTAGGTTTACTATTCATGTCATAATCATAAGTGACTTGTGAGCATGAACAAAAGCAACCATCATCACCTTAATACCAACTCTATACCAACTGGCCATGTGAGGCCTTATTTGATCCATTTTGATTTTTGATATTTGTCCCACAAATACTTATTAATCATATGCTTAATTATCTTGTATAATTAAGTGTTAATTTGATCATATAATAATTATATGATACAAATAAATTAGAGGTGATCATGGGCCGGGTCGGGCCGGGTTTGGGCCGGGCCGTCACATAAAATTAGGCCCAATAGTGCGGGTCGGGTCGGGTCGGGCCATATGTGTGGGCCATTTTTATTGGCCCAAGCCCGGCCCATGCAGGCTTAAAGCGGGCTTCGGGCCAATTCGGGCCGATTCGGGCCAATAATATTCAATCTTCAAATGACTTTAGAAATCTCATTATATAACTAGATATTCTGTCATAAAAAAGTTTTAATACTAAATTATGTGATTTGATGAATATTGTCGATGTAAACAGTAGGAACGTAGCTTAACAAACGCATTAGTGAAATGTGCATGTACGTAGTATTGTTACGACAAGTTTTCAACAAATGAACGTAACGTAACATGAAAAACTAGTGAAATGTGCATGTATAATACTATTTAGATATTACTAATTTAAGCAAATAACATTT
This sequence comes from Heliosperma pusillum, assembly GCA_022085475.1. Taxonomy (NCBI): domain Eukaryota; kingdom Viridiplantae; phylum Streptophyta; class Magnoliopsida; order Caryophyllales; family Caryophyllaceae; genus Heliosperma; species Heliosperma pusillum. The sequence goes on along the minus strand of JAIUZE010046969.1, from coordinate 6,127 downwards.
TTTCCCTCATCTCAAGAAATTATTTATTTAAAGTTAGAGATGAGAAGAAGACAAAAGGGAGAGACCTATGATTAATTAAGTGCACAATTTTCAGCAGTACAAAACTCCTAATGTACTTCCGACCTTTATTATTTCATTACGGTGTTGTGCAGTTCTAATGTGAATTGATATTTGTTCTTTAGGCTCAAATTTTAGGTTTGTCATAAAAATACAGGTAAATAGATTACTACTCCTCCGTAGATACCAATTGGTTTATTAAATCTATTAAATTTTGCATATGTTCGGGTCGGGCCGGGCCAAAATTCGGGCCTTGAGGTCGGCCCAAACCCGGCCCAATTATTTGATTCGGGCCATGGGCTTTTCGGGCCGTGGGCTTTTCGGGCCAAAATTCAAGGCCCAAGCCCGATGAAAAATCGGGTTGCGCCGGGTCGGGCTAGCGGGCCTGGGCCATTTGATCAGCTCTAAAATAAATGAATAATATGTACTTAACATTTTAAGTAATATTTTACCATTATATCAATTTATAATGGGTCCCACAATGCTTAGTTAATTTATTTTACAACTCTTTGTAAATATAATTAACTACTTACCTCTATCTCAAAACCTCAACTAATTTAGTAATTTAACGATTAATTACTAAGTTAAATCTTATTTAATCGTATTAAAATAAGATATAAATTTATTAGTCAATTATCGCATAATTGAAAAATAAACTTCATCGAATTTGAGTTCTTAACTCAATTTCTAACAATTAACTCTCGTACATATCGAATATATGTAATGTACTAATTAACTGTATCGTATACAAATAATTATTTACTATTTGGATTTCATCCTTTAGGTGTGACCGAAAGGGATCAGTTGATCACCGCCGTCATACGACAATAACGTCAAACTCTATTCAGCCAACCGTTATTGATTTACGTTAATCAACTGACTAATCATATATATCGTCAATATATATCCCAATTATATTCCTTAATAAGATTTATTATGTGGCGCACTATTTGTGGAGGACACCTACTCCAACAGAAAATGGCATCACGCTAACACTAGCTCCTAAATCACATAGGGCTTTATCAATAGCTAAACATCCTATATTACAAGGAATAGAAAAACTTCATGGATCCTTTAGCTTAGGTGGTGATAGGGATTGTAACACAGTATTGCATTCCTCAGTAAATGCAACCGTCTCCACTTCATTAAAGGACCGCTTCCTTGTCAATATGTCCTTCAGAAATTTTGCATAAGCCGGTACTTGAGTGATCAACTCAGTAAACGGTACACTCACTTGCAAATTCTTTACTACTTCCACAAACCTTCCAAAGTGTTTGTCGAGCCTGGATTTATGTTGGCGGTAAGGAAAAGAAAGTGTAATGGCAATTGGCTCGGCTTCTTTTGCTTTTGTAGGTGAAGTAGAGGACTTGTCAGTCTGATCAGGGGTTGCTCGATCGAGCAAGGGAGTTGCTCGATCGAGTTTGTCAAAACAGGAACTTTTAGGAACTCCTCGAGCAGATTTTTCGGATTTTTTCATAGGTTGCTCGATCGAGCAAAGGGAGGTTGCTCGATCGAGCATCATCTTTTTCAGGAACATTTTCGTTGTTTTCCGAATTTTGACGAGTAATTTCCAAACTTTCATCGTTCTCACCCCCATTCATTTCTGGATTTCCCAACCCTCTCGGATGCATGTAAGGTGCACTAATATCGTCGATGGGCATCGTCGGGCCTTTGTAATGGGTCCCACTCCTCAAAGTAATAGCATTGACTTGTTTATGTGAAGGGTGTCCCTGAGGAGGAAGATTGCCCGGTTGTCTGTGTGGATTTTGAATTGCCAATTTGGCAATTTGAGTATCCACTATCTTGTTATGTGCGAGAAATTGAGAGATATGAGCATCTTGCTTTTGTTGTATCATGAGACTTTGCTGCAACATGGCTTTCAATTTCGCCAATCATTACTTGGAGGTGGTGGAGGTGGAGCTTGTTGAAAGTTTTGGCCTCGTTGATTTGGACGGTTATAATTGCCTTGAGAATTGCAATTTTGAGGAATCACATAAGAGGAACCTTGTGCTGAGGTGGCGACGGAGTAGGATTAATAACATTCTGACTTCGGTAGGAGAAATTTGGATGCTCTCTCGTCCTTTCATTATAAAAGTTAAAGTACGGTGTACCTTGCTTAAAGGATTGAAAAGTAAGTACTTGTTCAGCCGTACTCATACACTCTACCGCATTATGCCCCATGATACTACATCTTTTACAGGTTGACTCTTGTTGAATCATGGCATGAACCGTTTGTTTATTTTCCAGATATTTGGAAGTTTGTAATTCGGCAATTTGAGCAGTTAATGCCTCCAACTGAGCTGCAACGACATTATCGAACTTCCGCGCCTCGCATTACCCCTGTGATTGTCATACTCGGCAGTGTGAGTACCTATCTCATTAATCAACTTCCAAGCATTAGCATCGGTAGAGTTATTTTGCAATCTTCCATTGACAGCAGAATCTAGCAATTCTCTCTGATCATCATATAACCCGTTGTAAAACTAGTTGCATAGGAACCAAGTATCAAAACCATGATGTGGAATGGATTTGACAAGCTTCTTGAAGCGAACCCATGCCTCATTAAAGTTCTCAGTGGGTCTTTGTTTGAAGCTTGTGATTTGACTTCGAATGGCGTTGTTTTTCAGTGGCGGGAAGTATGTTTTGTAGACTGCAAGAGCCAGAGAATTCCAATCAGTGATGCCAAGTGCATCCACATCTAACTCACCCAACCAATCTTCTGCCCCGTCTCGTAGTGAAAAAGGGAATAACACCAACTTGATTTGATCTTGCGTTACTCCACTCGTTAAAGGAATAGAGCAACAATAGTTGGTGAATTTCTCCATATGCTTCGCAGGATCCTCAGTGGGGCTTCCTCCAAACATGTTTCGCTCCACCAAAGAGATATAAGATGGACGAATCTCAAAGGTTCCATTACCCGTAGTAGGGAGTTTTAATCCCTTGGGAAAAGATGCAACGGTAGGCTCCGAATGGCTGGCTAAAGTAGGCATGGTTGTAGTGGTACCATAAATATGTGTATCCTCTTCTAAGGATGGTTTTTCTGCGACAAATTCGGCGTAAACTGTGTCAAGTGTACTCAAGTCTTCCGCTTCTTGAATTTCCTTCTAAAAGTTAAAGTACGTAGGGTACGAGATCGGACCTGGAACACCTGGGCATAAACGAACACTAAAGAAAAGGATAAGAACGGCATCAAGGAACTTAGGTTCCCTGAGCTGACGAAAAAGACAAACTAAGTAGAAACAAACAGAAAACTGTTGCCTCCCCAGCAACGGCGCCAAATTTGATAAGGGTAAAGTCATGTCACCTTAATCAAAGTAATCATAATTCACTACTAACTAATAGACAGTGGTAAGTAAGGTATCGAATCCACAGGGAGGCGGTAGTATTCTAATCTGTTAAACTAGGTTCGTCTTCTATAGTAACAATTTCGTGGATTTAAGATTTGTGTTCCTAAACTAATAGCAAACAATAACAATAAAAAGGTTGAAAAGAATCAGATTAAAAGTCTAGGGTCTCAGGTTCACTACGGTTATTATTCAGGGATAAGGGTGTAATCAACTATCATGCAATAAAGTTATCTAAGGTCAAAATATCGGTCGATTCAATTATACCCTTTAGATCTACAATCTAACATGCGATCGCTATCATTAAACGAATTCTATTCAATTATCGTAGCTTATCTTAGTCTTAACCCGGTCGGTGTTAATCCTAATTCGCGAAACTAATTAATTAATCATGGCGAGTAATTAAACAACTAGATTTAAAATGATAACCAAACGATAACCATGCAATTGCAATTCAATTAATTAGTCTATCCCTTCTAACAATCATAGATCCCCTTTCAACCCTAGAAAAGAATTTAGCCACTCATAACGATATTAATAAAACCGATAATAAATAAAGTAAACATGATTAACAATAATGAAAGGATTGACAAAGAATAATTAAAGAACTAGAAAGTAACTAATTGAATAGCAAAGGATAATTAAAGAGTACCGATTACAAGTTTGAACTAAAAATAAAAGTCTTGATGAATCAATCCGGTAGCAAAGCAAACAAAACTTGAGTTTCTAATATTAAGGCGTCCCTAATTGTGAAAGACGAGTTTTCCTTTTATAATAACAATCTAGTTAACTAGGTTAAACTATTTTAGGAAAGCCGAAAGCTGTCAAACACTGGTTGCTCGATCAAACAAAGGTATGTTGCTCGATCGAGCATCCTTCAACCCTACTCGATCGAGCAGAGTGATAATGCTCGATCGAGCATCCTTCAGATGGCTTGTTTCTTTGTTTTTCTTCATTTCTTATCCACCGCTCTCGATTCCCGTGCCTAACCTTCTAAGATCTAAGTCCTCTATGCTCCATACTAACTCAAAAAGCTCCAAATGCATCCAATCTGCATTATAACATAATAGAAGCGCCAGAATCGATATTCTAGCTAAAATAGCATAAAAACAAGTAAGGAAAGACAATAAATCGAGTCTTATGTATCTAAGGGAAGCTTAAAAATGAAAAACAATAGTGATCATCAAGTTGCACCAAGATGAAACCAAATAATCTAAACTTATTATTAACTAGATAATAAGATAGATATAATACTACTAATATTAGAATATATTACTACACTAGTAATACTTAGTACATATTAGTATGTTGAGAGTTTAGTGAGAGGATGAGATTTTAGAGAGATGTGTGAATAAAGCACAAAATGAAGTTATGAAAAATGATAAACTATTGTCCATTTTATAGACACTTTGGCCGGTCCTCACAAGTCTCATATGGCCTCTTATTTTGATAATTTATTCACATGCAAAATGGTAGTGTGTTAGGATGTATAAGCATTATGTAGTGTCACTTTCACTTGGATTATTTGAGCATAAGATACAGCAACAATCATCATGCTCCACTACTACCTTAACCGGCCACATGTGGCTAATTATGGTCTATTTTGATTTTTGATATTTATCCCACAAATACTTATTAATCATATGCTTAATTATCTTGTATAATTAAGTGTTAATTTGATCATATAACAATTATATGACACAAATTAATAAACAATATGTATTTAACTTTTAAGTGATATTTTATCATTATATCAATATATAATGGTTCCCAGAATGCTTAGTTAATTTATTTTACAACTTCTTGTAAATATAATTAACTAATTACCTCTACCTCAAAATATATATATATATATATATAAAACCTCAACTAATTTAGTAAATTAACGATTAATTACTAAACTAGATCTTATTTAATCATATTAAAGTAAGATATAAATTTATTAGTCAATTATCGTATAATTGAATAATAAACTTATTTGAATTTGAGTTCCAAACTCAATTTCTTACAATTAACTCTCATAACTAAACGTATATATCAAATATATGTAATGTGCTAATTAACTGTATCATATACAAATAATTAGTTCTACTATTTGGGTTTCATCCTATGGGTGTGACCGAAAGAGATACGACAATAACGTCAACCTCTAGTCAGCCAACCATTATTAATTTACGCTAATCAACTGACTAATCATATATATATAGTCAATAATCATCCCAATTAAATTCCTTAATGAGATTTATTATGTGGCGCACTATTGTGGAGGACACCTACTCCAACAATAGCTCGACTCGAATGTAAAGAAAGTTCCCTTGTAAGAGGATTAAAATCGATTAGTGAAATTGATTGATTAAGTGTAATGGTCAAATTGCTAGGTAAAATGCAATAACGTGACGGCTACCCAGAAGAATCGGAGCTTACGTGGTCGATTGATCAAGCACGAAGATGTCGATATGCTTAAGCAAGGTCTAGAATGCAAAGAGAGATAAGAGAATGGGTGGAACACTCGCATGCCTTGAAAGTGAGCACGAACCTCTTCTTGGCACAAACTTTTCATTGCCAATTTCCATGAACATTTTTGTACAACAAACCCAAACTCATTACATCACCCAACTTTTCAACTTATGGACTCCATTTCTCAATCAACATCTCCTTTGAAAAGATAAGGAATAACCACCTACCGTATTGGGATCAGACGTCCCATTTTGAAATTCAATGGACAC
>JAIUZE010046968.1:0-19156 GCA_022085475.1 Heliosperma pusillum | reverse complement strand
AGATACATTTTCGCATCAACAAATGAGAAAACTAGTTATCGAACGTCTTCAATAACAAGTCTCAACACTCCTTGACGGTAAAATTACTTGAAATCATCAAACAGTTCCAAAAGCTTTTAGTTCAAAAATTCTATAGTAAAGGTAATAACTCTACTATCTATGCCTAAAATTTCTAACTAAAGCTTCTAATAATCTATCTATAAGAGATGATATTTGATAGAAGGAACGGAATATTCGAAAGAATAAATCGAATAGAAAGAGGGAAGAAAGAAGGAGATTTACCTCAAGCAAAGAGCTCGGGATATTTAGCTAACATTTTAGCTTCGGGTTCCCAAGTTTCTGCTTCAACGTTTCCACAACGCCAAAGGATACGAACTAAGGGTACCACTTTGTTTCTGAGTTGCTTGCTAGCCCTTTCAAGTATACGAATCGGCCTTTCTTCCAAAGCCAAATTAGGTTCCAAGTCCAACACTTCTTCTTGAATAATATGACTCGGATCACTAATATACTTCTTCAATTGAGAAACATGGAACACATCATGAACTTTACTCAAGTTCGGAGGTAATTCCAAACGATAAGCAATGGACCAACTCTCTTAAGCACACGAAACGGTCCAATATATTTAGGACTCAACTTTCCCTTCACTCCAAACCGTTTCACTCCTTTCATCGGTGACACTTTAAGGAATACTCGGTCATCAACATCAAATTCAAGTGGTCGACGACGGACATCGGCATAGGATTTTTGTCTATCTTGAGCGGCTTTCATTCGCTCACGAATGACTTGAACTTGATCAATCGTTTCAGTCACTATGTCGGGACTCAACACATGATCATCCTGGACTTGATCCCAACAAACCGGACTACGGCACTTCCTACCGTATAAAGCCTCGTACGGTGCCATCTTGATAGAAGCATGGTAACTGTTGTTATAAGAAAATTCAACCAGAGGCAAACACTTCTCCCAAGAAGCGTGAAAGTCTAAGGCACAAGCCCGGAGAAGATCTTCCAAAGTTTGGATCGTCCTCTCGGTTTGACCATCAGTAGCGGCATGAAATGCTGTGCTCATCAACAATTTACTACCCATGGCTTCTTGTAAAGCCGTCCAGAATCGGGAACAGAATCTCGGATCACGATCTGAAACTATATCTTTAGGCACTCCATGGTAACGCACTATCTCATCCACATAGACACGGGCTAAGACATCTATCTTCCAAGTTTCTTTGATAGGCACGAATCTGGCACACTTGGTTAGACGGTCTACAATAACCCAGATGGCATCCTTTCTACTAGAAGTTCTAGGTAAAGCCATCACGAAGTCCATAGAAATAGACTCCCATTTCCAAAGAGGAATTTCCAAAGGTTGCAGCAAACCTCCGGGTCTTTGATGTTCGATCTTCACCTTCTGACAAGTAAGACATCTACTAACATACTCCTTTACTTCAATCTTCATCCTAGGCCACCAAAACTGTGGTCTCAAATCTTTATACATTTTGTCACCGCCAGGATGAATAGAATAAGGAGAAAGGTGAGCTTCATCAAGTATTCTCTTTCTCAACTCGGCACTTCTCGGAACATACATTCTACCATGGTAACGAAGGTAGCCATCATTATCCACCACACAATCCTTAGCTTGCCCAAGTAGGATTTTTGCTTGTATGGCTATGAAAGTAGCATCCTCCGGTAGATAAGTACGAATCTCTCGATAGAAACCGGGTTCCGCAGTCAAAGCACCAAGATAATCGAATCCTTTCCCAACAAACTGTATCTTAAGCTTCTGAAATTCTGTTACCAGTTCATCGGGTAAAGTACTAAGAGCATTCAATGAATGACTAGTCTTTCTACTCAATGCATCTGCCACAACATTTGCCTTTCCTTCATGGTAAATCAACTCGGCATCATAATCATTCACTAACTCTAACCATCTTCTCTGTCTCATATTCAACTCCTTCTGAGTAAAGATTCACCTCAAGCTTTTATGATCGGTATAGATTCGACAATGAACTCCAATAAGATAGTGTCTCCAAGTTTTCAATGCATGCACCATAGCTGCTAACTCAAGATCATGAGTCGGGTAGTTCACTTCATGAACCCTGAGTTGTCGAGAAGCATATGCAATAACTTTTCTATTCTGCATTAAGACACATCCCAAACCATGCTTAGAAGCATCACAATAGACATCATAATCAGCTTCATCATCTGGTAAAGTCAACACCGGTGCGGTAGTCAATCTCTTCTTTAATTCCAAGAAGGCATTTTCACATTCATCGGTCCAGATATACTTTGCTTCCTTCTTTAGCAATTGAGTCATCGGTCTTGCTAACTTAGAGAAATCTTTCACAAACCGACGGTAATAACCCGCTAAACCAAGGAAACTCCGAATCTCGGACACATTTTTCGGACTCTTCCATTCCACCACGGCCTCAATCTTAGCTGGATCGACCATAACACCGTCTTTTGAAATGACATGACCAAGGAAAGATACCTCGGGCAACCAGAATTCACATTTAGAGAACTTAGCGTACCATTTTTGGCGTCAAAGAACACCCAAAATGGTTCGGAGGTGATCAGAAAAAGAAAACACAGATTAGTACTTATCATTTAGCAAGCACAAAGAGACTACAACATAAATCCTAATCTACCCATCCTACCATTCTATCTCACAAGTTTATTATTTTATTAAGGTCAAGTTATTTATACTAGGGTACACAAACGTGCGTCGGGAGCGAAATGCTCTGATACCAACTATGACACCCTCGAATTTGCGGAAAGATAAACAAGTAATTTAAATAAATAAAAGATGAGAATACGTTTTTAATAGGTTCACTTTAGTGAAAATCGGTAAATTTTAAAACCGGAACCTACCATTAAATATATTCATCATAACAAAGGTGTCTTAAAGAAAAAGGTTCATAACAAAAAGGAAATAATATTATAATAAGAAGTATCTAAAACGGGAGACATATCTCCCTAATAAATACGGAAATAAAAGAGTGTATTAAATAATACAATCCTAAGAACCGAATATAGGTCCAAGGTAATACTTCACTCGCTAGCTCGTCAATGTACCAAAGCATGCATCACAAACCTGTCGACCGCATTAAATGTAAACACGGAAGCCACAGTCAGTGGGGAGTAACTCCGAGTTCTCCCAGCCACGAAATGTCGAGTTTAATAAAACATGAATAACATAAAAGAGATGTATATGGAAAATACAAAGCCTTAACATATACGATATGCTTTTCATGTTATGAAACAAATAACTAACATATAACCTAGCATATGAAGGCTAAGCTACTCATGCAAGCTATCATGTGAATCAGTTAACAACCGGTAATCCAAACTCTATCAACCGTAGCCGGCTTGCATCTCACCTTCTACGATTCATAGAATCATCAAACATAAAAGACCAATACGTCTAGAAAAGGCATAAGTTCTTAGCACAGTCAATAGTCGAGTTCTGTAACTCGAGTCTATACCACAAGGTAGGATAAACATCCTAGTCCTAGACTGCGCAGACCTAGCGACAAAAGCTAACCCCATTCCCGGTATCATGACCAAAAGTACATGAGAATTCTATAGAGACACCCTAAGCAGAGTTGGATATAATTAAGTGGCTCCTTCCCAAAGTGGAAGCAATAGCAGCCATGCCCGGTGGTATCAAAAATCCCAGGCCCGTACACAAAAAGCATCAAGGCTGTGAACTATATACTCGTTATTAAAGATAGTAAGGTCTTCAAGTCATGGTCTAAGGTACTCATTTAGAATTAGTATGGTCAAACAGCCATAAAAAATCATTAATTCTATATGGAGTATTAGTCACCCACGACAATATCATACAATTAAACAATCACGGGAACAAAACTCACTATCATGGGACTAATTGCATAGAAATAACATTCACATATCATATCGCCTCACATCTACTAAGATATTCATTAATTCATTTCATAAATAAAACATTACCTGAGACCACATTCCCCGACCCGAGCCCGCGACGGGTCATCAGTCAAAAACGGGGCTGACTAGATCATAGTTTGACCAAAACCCGTTTATTCAAAACCGGCTAGAAACAGAGTCTAGCATTTAGGCTTGAAACATAAGAACTCATATTCATTTCATGCTAGTTTATTCTAATTTCTAACATGTGAATTATTAATTCTTACGAAACCCGCTTGACTTAAAGGATATCAAAGTAAACTACAATCTCATGCTATAATTTCTAACATGTGAGAAATAATAATATTATGAAAACCGTTTAATTAAATAATTTACTTATTAAAATTTCCCACTTGCTAAATATTACAAAACATGATATAATAATAACAATAAACTCAAAAAACCGTCACAAGCCCAAAGGAGGGCTCACGGGTCAGCCGGGCCTGGCCTGGGCCGAGACTGAACCGGGCCGAGACTGAACCGGGCCTGGACTGGGCCCACGGGCCTGGTTTGGGCCGGTTTTGGTCAACATTTCTAAAATCGTTTTCTTAATATTTCCCGCATGCTTAACATATTAAAAACCCGTCAAAACAACAACAAAACAATCAAGTATCGACACAAGCCCAAAGGGCCAATTAACGGGTCAACCAAGACCGGGCAGCCGGGCCTGGACCGGGCCTGAACCGGGCCTGCCGGGCCTGTTTCTCGGCCACCAGTCACGGCCACCACCAACAACAACCCCAAATTTATTTCTAACATGTTTTAATTAACAACCATCCATTTTAACAACCAATTCAAACATCATTCATACTAAAATTATGATTATGAACAAATCATCCAACATGTCAAAAACACTAAATATGTTAAAAACTCATAAAACTTAATAATAATAACAACCTAGCATGTTACTACTTAAAACCGTAAATAACAAAAATAAATGTGACATTAACTCGTCGAGTAACTCGGTAATCGTTACCTTAGCTAGCACAAAACCAAATAGCACCAAAATAAGACCTAAAAACCCGTCTACTAATCTTCTTCTAAAATAAACGAGTCACCAAACTCGTCTTCATAATCTTCTCCTATAAGAAATGACAAAAATAACATTATTAGTATTAAAACTTGATTTCAACAATTAAAGTGTTGAAAACGATTTTGTCGGAATTGAAAATAAAACGTACACGGAGATGAAGAGCGGAGAGGAGACTCTAGAAATATAATTTAGAACGGATTGGGCCAAGTAACGAAGGTTTTGTGACGATTTTGCTCAAGAACGATCAAGAACACGAAGAACAATTGTGATTATATTAAAGAAGGTATTAAGTAGATATTAAGTTGATTTAATGTAAAATAAAAAGATAATTAGTGAGTAAGAGGGGAGGTTGGACCGTGTAATATAGGGGATTAACGGGAGTCGGGTTTTGAACTTGTTGTTACGGGATTGACTAGGGTTTTATAAATATCTTAGATATTATGGTAAATATCTAGATATTATTAGATATTATGTTAGTGTAATCAAAAGAAATGAAAATATCTAATCCTAAGGGACAAGAGGGAGAGGCGTGTGGAGGAGGAAGAAGTCGGGTCCGGGTTTAAGCGATTTGTTGCGGAATTTAAGTTGACAGATCGATAAAGTTACAAATATCTTAGATATTTGTATTAGTTTAATCAAAAGTAATCAAAAGCCCTAAAATGAGGGAAAAAGGTGCCTTGGGGCGTGTGGCACATGTAGGCGTCGGGTTTTGGGTTTGTTTCGGGACTTAAGTTGACTCGGGAATAGTTAAATGAAGTTCGGGTTTAAACCGTATAACCTACTCTTTAATTCCAAATAAATTCAAAATAATTATATTAAATTATCATAAATTCAAATAAATCGTAATAAATTAAAATAAATTAAATTTATTACTTTTCAAATATAATTTCGGTCTTTCAAATTACGGGGTGTTACATCGATCGAAGGGTATTTCCCCTCGATCGAGTGGAATCTATCACGGGCCTTAAGTCCATAGCTTAATTAGGGTTTAGAGTCGTGTTATGCACTATATAAGACTCTTATTTACGTCATTAGGAGACATTCAGTCATTAGGAGGGGATTATCGTCTGCTTAGCAGACATTAATCTTTCAACTTTAGTTTTTGAACTTTCTTATTCCTTTAGTTTACATTCGGGTTTATCGACGTGGATTCATTCTTTACGCCAGATTGCTAAGATTGTAAACTACTTTCTCTCTTTTATTCTTAACCTTCGTTTTAGCCTTAATCACTGTTTACTCTTCTTAATTACTGCGTTGTTATTGTTCATGCTTGTTAATTACGATTTTATTATGTCTATCGTCATATGTTCAATCGTCTTTGTTAGCATCGTTAATAGCATGAGTAGCTAATTCTCTTGTATGTTGGGATGAGGGAAACTGTGGTAGAGGCATGTTAGGATAGATTATTTTAGTTCGTCTTGAATATGAGAATCAGTTTAAGCAATTTAATTGAGGTTAAGTCGAATGAGTGCACGCAGGAGACTGGCTAGGTAGTTAACCCCGACCTGGATCGAGAGATTGGAAGGGAAGGCTTGCTTAGAATTGATAGGTGACTCCTAAGAGGACGAGAGTTAATTAGGAAAATCCCTAGGGTGGTTTGAGACCGAGAGGATAAAACCATTGCCCTTCTCATTGATAGATTGACTGATTTAGTTGAGCCGTAGATGCCGATATTGCAGTGGACCGAATCCTAGCAAATTTCTCTTTTATCTGATTTATTTCATATTAATTTCTACCTTTATTTCTCTTCCTTTAATCTTATTTAGTTTAGTTAAAACCTTTTCAAAACCCCCCAGATTGTTACTGGCAGATTTAGATTACAGTTAGTTAGTTTCCTCCCTGTGGAGATCGACCCTACTTCCGTTATCTTCTTAGTTAGTAGATTTAGATTAAATTTATTACTTTTCAAATATAATTTCGGTCTTTCAAATTACGGGGTGTTACATCGATCGAAGGGTATTTCCCCTCGATCGAGTGGAATCTATCACGGGCCTTAAGTCCATTGCTTAATTAGGGTTTAGAGTCGTGTTATGCACTATATAAGACTCTTATTTACGTCATTAGGAGACATTCAGTCATTAGGAGGGGATTATCGTCTGCTTAGCAGACATTAATCTTTCAACTTTAGTTTCTGAACTTTCTTATTCCTTTAGTTTACATTCGGGTTTATCAACGTGGATTCATTCTTTACGCCGGATTGATAAGATTGTAAACTACTTTCTCTCTTTTATTCTTAACCTTCGTTTTAGCCTTAATCACTGTTTACTCTTCTTAATTACTGCGTTGTTATTGTTCATGCTTGTTAATTACGATTTTATTATGTCTATCGTCATATGTTCAATCGTCTTTGTTAGCATCGTTAATAACATGAGTAGCTAATTCTCTTGTATGTTGGGATGAGGGAAACTGTAGAAGAGGCATGTTAGGATAGATTATTTTAGTTAGTCTTGAATATGAGAATCAGTCTAAGCAATTTAATTGAGGTTAAGTTGAATGAGTGCACGCAGGAGACTGGCTAGGTAGTTAACCCCGACCTGGATCGAGAGATTGGAAGAGAAGGCTTGCTTAGAATTGATAGGTGACTCCTAAGAGGACGAGAGTTAATTGGGAAAATCCCTAGGGTGGTTTGAGACCGAGAGGATAAAACCATTGCCCTTCTCATTGATAGATTGACTGATTTAGTTGAGCCGTAGATGCCGATATTGCAGTGGACCGAATCCTAGCATATTTCTCTTTTATCTGATTTATTTCATATTAATTTCTACCTTTATTTCTCTTCCTTTAATCTTATTTAGTTTAGTTAAAACCTTTTCAAAACCTCCCAGATTGTTACTGGCAGATTTAGATTACAGTTAGTTAGTTTCCTCCCTGTGGAGATCGACCCTACTTCTGCTATCTTCTTAATTAGTAGACTTAGGTTTTATTTTTGGTGTATAACGACACGCATCAAATTTTTGAGCCGTTGCCGGGGAGGCAATTTAATTTTCTGTTATTTATTTCTGTCTCGTCTTAAGGAATTTCTAATTCCTTAAGACTGTTCTTATCTTTTCTCTCTATAGTTGTGTTTGCGCAGGTCCCAAAGGGCTCGAGTTAGTGAAAGTTGATTCAGAGCCCGGAAGAACCTTCTTACGCGGAAAGAGAGGGTTAGATAAGACTGATCAGGAGGAAGACTTGAGTACTTCGGACTCCGTCTTCGACAGTTTTATTTTCATGGAAGATTCGACTGTTGAGACTACCGTGACAGCGAAGATGCCTAACATTGTTAGTCACTCCGAGCCCACCGCTGCGCGTATACCCCAGGGATTGTGGAAAAAGAAGTCAGAAATTACCACAACTAAGGTACTTCCGCAAGTCAAAGGCCTGACGGTGGCCTTGTCACAAAACTATTTGGTTACTAGCCGGGTTTGCAACCCCTTGCAATTTGTAAAAACAATTTATTGCGTTTTCGTTAGACAATTAGACAATTAGACTATTACGCAATAATTCGTAGTTTAGATAAACAACTTGTTTTCCTGTTAGATAATGCTTGGTATTTTTCTTTGGGTATCGTTGGCATCGTTTTTGCAGGAAAACGAAGAGGAAATCAGCTGCTCACAGTCGTCGGCCGTGCAATTCAGAAAGTGCTCGATCGAGTAAGGAAGACCTACTTGATCGAGCGGTCATGTCTGAAGATGTGCTCGATCGAGTAGAATTTCTACTCGATCGACCCCCAGTTTGATGCTGGTTTGGGGAAGCTTTGTTTTGTGAGTTTTTCTGTTCCTTTTGTTTTTTCCATTCTTCGTATATATTTCATTCCTTAGGAACATGTATTAGGTTTTTTTTTCCTTTCCCTTATATGTTGTTGTGCTATGGCCAATGAGGACATTGTCTGTTTTGGTTTGGGGAGGTGTTTTACGTCCTTTTGCGTCTGCATTTGCATTTGTATTGCATTCACGTTTACAATTCATGTTAATTAGAAAAAAATTTGAAAAAATCAAAAATATCACGTTTATTTTTGCATATAGTCGAGTCGGATTGGAGTCTTGTTCATGATGAAATTGCACTACAAGTCTATTTTATGCTATTCTTTGCACCTTTCTTGATTTACGTAGTAAAATCGAAATAGTGAACTATTGAATTTTGTCTTGGAATTTAAATTTGATTATTAGACTTGACTCAACATTTTGGCAAACTACTTATATATTCTGAGTTTTAGAGCCTATAACTGGTGACATCTATGACCAGTTCATCTAGGAATGAGAGTAGTTACTCCCCACATTTCGTGACATTTGCTTGTATATGAACTTTGATTTCTTATTGCCTGCACGCATTGGGTTTGTGGTCGGTATTACGTATTTTGAGAATATTTGCATCTTCCTTTTCCTCATTTTACCCCATTAACTCCACATAAAGCCATATCTGCCTGTTGCCCTTAACTACATCCTAAACTGAGCCTACCTTTGCCGAGCTAGTTTAGTAGTCGAGGTATATTTTACCGTTGTGTCAGTTATTGGCTTGTTTTTATTGATTGGAGTGGGTTTTTTGTGAGAAAAAGAAGAGAAGTGCTTAATAGTGCCTCGATCGAGCAGTTTGTTTAGCTCGATCGAGCAGATGCTGTTATTTATTGCCTTGATCGAGCAACTTATTCCACTCGATCGAGTGGTTTTTCCTCAGTCAGCCAAGAAAGAAAAAAAAAAAAGGAAAAAGAAAGAAAAAGAAAATGAAAAAAAATATTTGGCTGAAGTTTTGGTTTTGCGCCTCCTACGCTTATTATCATTTGTCGAGGTGTTTTATGGGATTTGTGATGTATATGCCTAGATTTGTTAAGGCATCGAGCTTAATTTTGATAATTGGAAGAATGGAACGAGTTATATTGCGGTCTTGTTAGGAACTTGCTTGGCTATTTACCCTCACCTTTCCATTAATTTTTTTGCCCCTTCTTACCAATTAGCCTCACATATCCATATTTTGCAAATGTTCGGCACGTGATTGTCCTTGAACGGTGGTTATGCGTGTGTACGATGCTTGAATCATCTTTCATATTAGTTAGCAATGCATGTTGTGTCGGTCGTAGTCTAGGTGAGTGACTATATTTTCTTCTCTCTTTCTTATACATATTTACTTACCATTTGCTTGATGAGAGAAGAGTGATCCGTGAGAGTCCGAATTTGGATGAGTCTTGCAAGGTCGAAAGTCTAATTTATTTCCAAGATTGTTTAAATTCGTTCACTTTCGTATTAAGCTTTGTAGCGATTGAATGAGTGCATTAAACTGTTTAGCATTGACTTGTAGCTAGCTCTGAGACTTACTCCATTCCCCTAGGTTTATTTTGTTCCATATAGCTGCATTTAGTTTGCTTGAGGACAAGCAAAGGTTTAGTTTGGGGAAGTTTGATGCGCGTATTTTATATAGACTTTCTAGTCCATTTTTGCACGCATTTATTTGTCATTTAGGTGATATTATGTCACCATATGCCCCTATTTGGCTACTTTGTACTTTCATTACTATTTTGTAGGTACAAGCTGCGTAGTAGCAGAAACCGAGCCGAAACAGTCCACTTTGCATGCATTTAGGAGAATGGAAGGAACGGAACAGAAGCTCTTGCATAGGAAAGCGCGAAACCGTTCATAATCAAGCCCAAGTCATGACTCACACTGCACGATAGGCCAAAAGACCTCGATCGACTATGCCTTTGGTCGATCGAGGAGCGTTGAAGAGAAGAGTTGCTCGATCGAGCTGTCCTGTGCTCGATCGAGTGGTAGCCGCTGAAGAGTTGCTTGATCGAGTAGAATTGTTACTCGATCGAGTGATTTCCTCCAATAAAGACCTCGATCGAAGGGTACTTCCCCTCGATCGAGTGGAATCTATCACGGGCCTTAAGTCCATTGCTTAATTAGGGTTTAGAGTCGTGTTATGCACTATATAAGACTCTTATTTACGTCATTAGGAGACATTCAGTCATTAGGAGGGGATTATCGTCTGCTTAGCAGACATTAATCTTTCAACTTTAGTTTCTGAACTTTCTTATTCCTTTAGTTTACATTCGGGTTTATCGACGTGGATTCATTCTTTACGCCGGATTGCTAAGATTGTAAACTACTTTCTCTCTTTTATTCTTAACCTTCCTTTTAGCCTTAATCACTGTTTACTCTTCTTAATTACTGCGTTGTTATTGTTCATGCTTGTTAATTACGATTTTATTATGTCTATCGTCACATGTTCAATCGTCTTTGTTAGCATCGTTAATAACATGAGTAGCTAATTCTCTTGTATGTTGGGATGAGGGAAACTGTAGTAGAGGCATGTTAGGATAGATTATTTTAGTTAGTCTTGAATATGAGAATCAGTCTAAGCAATTTAATTGAGGTTAAGTCGAATGAGTGCACGCAGAGACTGGCTAGGTAGTTAACCCCGACCTGGATCGAGAGATTGGAAGGGAAGGCTTGCTTAGAATTGATAGGTGACTCCTAAGAGGACGAGAGTTAATTAGGAAAATCCCTAGGGTGGTTTGAGACCGAGAGGATAAAACCATTGCCCTTCTCATGGATAGATTGACTGATTTAGTTGAGCCGTAGATGCCGATATTGCAGTGGACCGAATCCTAGCATATTTCTCTTTTATATGATTTATTTCATATTAATTTCTACCTTTATTTCTCTTCCTTTAATCTTATTTAGTTTAGTTAAAACCTTTTCAAAACCCCCCAGATTGTTACTGACAGATTTAGATTACAGTTAGTTAGTTTCCTCCCTGTGGAGATCGACCCTACTTCCGCTATCTTCTTAGTTAGTAGACTTAGGTTTTATTTTTGGTGTATAACGACACGCATCATTCGCCTAGAAGACGATATTAGGTCATAAAATGGCTTAACAAAGCACAAATGACATACAAAACCGAGCTAAAATTGGGGGTTAAAATCATACAAATATTCACTTATCAACAATATTTACTGCCCCCTATACCTTCTAACTGACCTATATCCCGGCGTTTGTCGTCCGCGCGTGTTAGTGTAAGTTTCTTAAACTCGATATTAGACACTTCTAATATCATAATACATTTAGTTTACTCTTAAACTAAATAAATCTTATGCATGCATAACAAAATATAAAGGAAAGAACCATTTCTTACATTGATTATATGGAAATGGGCACAATATTTGAACTCCTTTCAAATATTGATCTTGAGCTAGTAAGATGAGGATGAATTCCAAGTTTCAAAATAGAAAACCTCCAATTAGTTGCACCCAAGACTACCCTTAATCTCTACAAAATAATACTACACTAGTATTAAATGTAGTAGCCCTTTAAAATGATCTAATAACTCTTAATACTACACTAGTATATTATTAGAGAATATGAACTCTAAGTTTTATGTAAACTTCTCAAGTTTAGTGAGATGTTAGAGAGAAGAAATGATTTTGCATGAGTGAATTATATGAGGTAGAGTGTAGTATAAATAAGAGGAAAAACAAGCCCTATTTGGCTTGCTCAAAACCGGTCACCCACACACACCCACATGGGTGGGGTGTTGTCATTTTCATATTGTTCTTCACAATGTAAGGTTGAGTGTATGGATTATTGTAGTAATGATTTGTTCTAATTCTTAATTAGAATAAAATACAAACTAAAATCATACCCACCAACACCACAAAAACCGGTGCACCCATGTAATATGGGTGTCCATTTTATTTTTGCAATTTGTCATTTGTCACAAGTGTGACATGTGACATGTAACATGTAATTAGGCTTATAAATGTACATTTAACAAATTTAAATGCAATTTCATAACAAATAAATTAGACTTAACATTTTAAGTCACATTTTATAATTACATGTAAATAAAATGGGTCCTCTCATATTTGGTTAAAATAATCTACAACAATTTGTAATTATAATTAACCAAATTAACTTATCTCAAATGTTTCATAAACATAATGCATTCTTAGTAATATAACAATTAAATTACTAAAATGAATCTTATTTAATCATATTACAATAAGATATATTTCTCACTCACAATTTGAACTTGGTTCATTTTAAGGGATTAATTAATCTGTATCACTATACAATTAATTAATGTACATGATTAGGGGATTGTCCTTTAGGTGTGACCTCAAGGGATCAACTGATCACCACCGTCATACGACAGTAACGTCAAACTCAATTGAGCCAATCGTTACCGATTTATGTTGACCAGTTGACTATAATATTCATCATCCCTTTGTATTCTTATTATTGAGATTTAATTATGTGATCGCACTATTGTTGAGGACACTTACTCCAACAATCTCCCACTTGTCCGAGACAAGTGTGCGTCACCAATTCTCTTGTCCTATTACATATCTCCCACTCAATGCAAGGTGTCTTGCAGGTCGTACTTGCATTTGATCATATCAAGAGTGGTTTCCTCGATCTGGAGAGTAACTGTCTGACCGGAATTATCTACCATAGATACCTTCCGAGCGTGGCCACGCATTTTCAGCTTACTCCTCCTCGAGTGGCCTTGAGATTTAAAACAACCCTGACAAGGGGTGGACAATTCCTATCGCACTATTCCCTTTGCATAGCCACAGCTCATCATGACCCAAAAGATGCCCATTTGACCCCAGTTACGAAGGTCGTAGAGCATAAATCAAAGTCACTCTGAAACTGTGCCACCTTAGGCGAACAGTCTTTAGTCAAAGAATTGACTCAAAAGAATACTAGTAGCTCTTGCCACGACCAGGCTACAAGAATTGCCAGAATTCTATAAGCGGTCACTGCCCGACAGATTGTCCCTTACAGTCTGTCTATGTGATCGATTGGTCATCCCTATGACCCTATGACACTTGAACTTGCCATCAATCGCACCACAATCTAGTCACTTCGAGATGTCACCTCACATAAGTGACTATGGGCCAATGCTATGTTAAATCAGTCCACTTTAATGGAGTCCAAAATTGTCTCTACAATCCATTTGGATATAACAAAGCACAAAACAAGTTTTAAAAACTCAAACGATAAATGTGATTATCATATATGAACAATCAACATAATTTTATTGCTTCATATCATATAATCGAAAGTTTATTTCGTCTTTGACAATTCACGACGATCTTATTAAATGCAATAAAGGCTTGGGTAGTGAATATACCATATATTCATTTATTCCAACCTTGTGAGTTGCTTTTTCCTTCCATCCAACGTTATTCCTAATAACATGAATTCATCTACGTACATGTCTAGATCTCTATCTAGTGTTGGGCTCTTTAACTTGAAAGATACTCCCACTCGTTATCATGATAACTGATAGGTATTAAGGTGAAATGAGCTACCATTAGCTCCTTGTAAGCCACCTTATTCTCATCATAATGTACTACGTCTCTATTTGTAGAATTTATAATGATTGACTCTTCAATCATCCTTTTAGTTATTCGCTTCTTTTATAACAAAAGTACGCCTAGGATTTCGATAAATCCTTTTATAAGTTTGGAAATTTGGGTTTGTGTAACCTTTACCACATTATCAAATTTTCTCTACCAAACACAAGAATGTATCCCTAGTTCTCCTCGAGAACTCTACGGATGTTCTTGTAGGCTTATCCAATTACTCTCATATGGATTGATTTGCTTTTGGCTTGTCATGCTCACAGCATACAATTTATTTAGGTACGTGTATGGCACACATGATCGATATCATGTGATCAACAACTCTTAGGTTCAGTGGATGACTATGACCCTTTCATAGTGATCCCACTTTTATCAACATAAACAACCTATTTAACTTGTTGAATAGATTAAGGATCTTATCAATATAAGATACCTTTTAAATGCCAAGCTAAAATCTTCTATTCCACAATAGATTTTGATTTTAGTATACACGTTGCCCTCTTTCATCCAACATTAAAATCCAATCACTCTTAATATGAATATGTCACTCTTAATGAGTGAAACGTCATTCACGTGGAAAACAATTTCTCCCACTGAACTTCATGTCTTTACATGATGACTTAAACTCCCACTTAACTTCATGTCTATACATGACTTTAACTCCCACTGATTTTCATGTCTATACATGACTTTTCGACAATTCGAGTGAAACCCTTCTTATATCTTATAATAAAAGATCATCATAATCTCTAGGTAGATACATGCATACAATAGGCTTGTGTCATGTACACATCCTATTCCAAATCCCTATTTGGACATGTGGTTTTGATGTGTATTTTGTACACACTTAATAAGAGGTATTTTATTGATGATTTGGATTTAAGCATAGTTACGCGTTTAACTTATCTTTTGAAGACATCTACATGTCTATCTATGCAACTACAATTGGACAACTCCAAATAAAACATTTTCTTTTGCATAGATTCCATATAGTTTCATAAGTCTCTTAAGTTAGAAAATCAAATTTTTAAAATTTCTAGGTACTTCCACTTCATAGATCATAGTCTTATTATTTCAAGAACAATTTCTTTTGGTCTCAAGACTAGTCTAAGGATTCACCTAAGAACGCTTTCTTTTGGTCTCCTCACTAGTCTTGAGTTTAACCTAAGAACACTTTCTTTTGGTTTTCTCACTAGTTCCTAACTAGTTTTTCGTTGTGGCTTATTTTCTCCCACTCTATCGTTAGAAAAATACAACTATTTTCTTAAAAGATAGCCTTATGAGCCACAAACAATTTTGTACTCATACTCGTAAGTTAGGTAGAAGCATCACAACATGACCTTAAGTGATCTACTAAAGACTTCTTTGTAAAGACATCGAATCTTAGCTTCAACATAGACTAGTTCTATAAGAGCTAAAGAGGTGAACTCATATTCATGTCAATTACTATCTTTATAAATGGTATGGCCAATTGGTTTGGTAGATTCCATATTTTGAGTTTAATAACTCAATTTTGACTTAGCAATTGATCTTTCAAAGTGAGAATCGAATTCTTAGCCTTTTTATTATAATGATCCCATCATCATAATATTTGCGTGATCAATTTGAGTCGATTAATTTATGTTATTAGATCAAGTGAGTATAATGACAAGTTTTAGAATGAAAAAGTTTCATAAACCGAGTGACTTGGATTGAAAACCAAGTCACCAAAATCCAATTACAACCCAAAGTTAATAAAAGGAAATAAACAAATTTCCATTGTCAAACAAGGAAATAAGGAGTTTCTAAAACAACATCACAAAATACAACCCAAATAAGGAAGACAACACAAAATGAAACCAAGCTTCCTTATGTCTTCATCCATGGGGCTACTTTAGCTTCCCTTGAAGAATCTCTTTAGGCTTGCTTGTCCTTGCCCTTGTTCTTGCTTGGGTGCCCTAATTACAATTAAAAAGGGTAAGAATCACAACTTGTATCTATATACCAAAGTTGAGATCATAACATAAAAGATAGGGATGAAAATTTACCAACGGAAACAATTTCCCCGGCTTTGATATCTCCTAGATACTTGGGGCAATTCCTCTTCCAATGCCCTACGCCATTACAATAATGGCACTTGTCCTCGGTTGAGGCACCTTTCTTAGGCTTGGGGAAGCTATTCTCAATAGCTTTTCCCTTGCCTTTGTAGGTGGAGGGCTTCTTCCCTTTGCTTGCACTCTTTTTGAACTTCCCCTTACTCTTGTTATTGATGAGAAGCACATCCTTGGTGGAGCTAACATTTAGCCCCATGTCTCTCTCCGCTTGCACAAGCATTTTGTGCAACTCGTGGAGAGAGGTTTGCATATTTTGCATATTGTAGTTTACCCTAAACATCACATATGCCTTTATTCTCCCCAAGGAATGTAGTACACGGTCAATTACAAGTTGTTCGGGAATGTCAACCCCTTGCACTTTAAGAATCTCGACATGCTCAATCAATTTGAGTACATGAGGGCTAACCTTTTGGCCCTCTTTAAGGTTCATGTCGAAAAACGCGGATGACGTTTCATATTGAACGATTCTAGGAGCTTGTGAAAACATGGTCACAAGTTTGGCATAGATCTCATAGGCCGTGCTCATCTTTATGGCACTCCTTTGGAGATCGGCCTCCATAGAGAAGATCAAAACATTTTTGAGCGCGGCGGCTTCCTTTTGGTAAGCCTCATAGGCTCGCCTTGCGGCGGCGGTTGACCTTTCGTTAGGTGTTTCGGGAGAGGCTTCGGTAAGGTAACGAAGCTTGTCGTCATCTTCCGCGGCCAAGCGGAGTTGCGCATTCCAATCGGCAAAATTAGCGCCATTCTTTTCTAACTTGCATCGATCCATAAAGGATCGAAGCCATGAAACGTTTGTGAGAGTTGGAGCATTGGTGTTGGATGAACTAGCCATAGCGATTGAACAAAGTTAACTACAAATTTAAGACATAGAGGAAATGTTAACATTTATCGTTTTAAATACTTGTAAACATTTTAAACAAGTTTAGCATTTAAATAGTGACCTCTACCCAACTATTATAAATGATTCCGAGATCCAAATTCATATCAACTTGGGCACGGTAAGCCGATTCATCCCTCATTAACATTATTCGGTGGATTAACTCTTTAATCGATTCTACATTAGAACTCTCGGTCGATAATATTACATTAATATTTATCTTTAGCCCGGAACACATGCGGCTACGGTCGCGAATACGTCCGTTGAGCTCAATCCAAATTTCGAAATAATAACATTTATTACCCCACTTACCCAACGTAACAAGTTTAGCACCCCGGTGAGCCGAGCCTACTTCCTTGCGAAGTTGGGATTCATGGGTTCTAACATTTGGTAAGGCTTGATCTCAATTATTTATTATGAGAGGTCTTGTCAATTTATAATCTATCATGTTAAAGTGAACTAAATCGATGAATTAACGATTATTTAAATTAACACGGTCGAATACTCGATAAATATGCATGTCATGTTATGGCGATTTGGCAATGCATGCAAACATATTAAATAAAAATGCAAGCATAAAAATAAAACTCCTAGTATGGCCTTTCCTATAATAGAAAATCATATAATCTATTACAAGTTCGGAAACCAACTCCTTTGGTCCCTTGAACTTCATAAGCACGCCTCCCAAGGTCACCGTCTCTCTCTCGGAACTCCTTTCCGAATGGCCCCGTCTTTGGGAAACTCCGGTTTTACAATTAGTTACAAAATATATAATAAAATTACAATAATTTCCTATTATACATTTGTAAAATAAAATAACACAATAAAAGTGATTCGAGATCACATTAAATTACAACCGAATCAATATTCCCTTACATTTCGGGCAATATCGATTAAAACTAAGGCCATACAAGGAAAAATTACATAATTCCAAATTACATAAACCAAAATATGACATTCATAAATGGAAAATATGACATTCATAAATAAAAATGCAGCATTATAATATGTATAAAACATGCTCATGTTAAATGCCAAATCGCACTATTTAACGGTTTATATCGAATATAACCCGGTTTTACGGAAATGCGTGATAATAACACTTTAAAATCACCAAACAATACTTAAATCATATTTAAGTCCAAGTTAATTATCCCAACTCATTTAGGCCTCAAAATTAGTCATCACTCAATTTTGACAATAATTCAACTTGTTGTTGTATAATTGCTCATAATTAGACTTTAAAATCATATTTTAATCAAATAAATCCAAATTAAATTACAATAATTTCAAAATTCGAATTTTAAATTTTTTTACATTCTGGAACATTTCCATGACACTCATAATGTCAAAAATCATGGTTTTAAAAATTTTGAATCGGTTTAGAGAAAAATGGTTGCGCTTTATCGGTTTTATCAAATAAAATACATAAAGCATGCAAAAATTAATCATATTAAATTTTCAACTTTAGATCTGAAATGTGGGATATTTATGCAACCAGGAAAAATTTTCTCATGACATGAATAATATTTTAGCTATATTTGTTTAATTAGTCACTATTTATGCCATTTTTACATTAAAAATTCATAAATCATGCAAGACAAATCATATAAGTCTGAAATTTTCCAGTATGACCAGAAAACATGCATGTGACAACATACTAAAATTTCATCATCAGATTCAAATCGGAAGTATATTTGCTAAATTAGTCACTATTTATGCCATTTTTACATTAAACCATAAATCATGCTAGACAAATCACATCAGTCTAAACTTTTCCAGTCTGACAGGAAAACATGCATGTGACAACATACTAAAAATTCATTGTTAGATTCAAAGCGGAAGTATTTTTAACCATTTGACCTTTAT
>JAIUZE010046966.1:0-41259 GCA_022085475.1 Heliosperma pusillum | reverse complement strand
AAAGTTTATTTCGTCCATGAAAATTCATGACGATCTTGTTAAATGCAATAAAGGCTTCGGCAGTGAATATACCATATATTCATTTATTCCAACCTTGTGAATTGCTTTTTATTTCCATCCAACGTTATTCCTAATAACATGAATTTATCTACGTACATATCTAGATCTCTATCTAGTGTTGGGCTCTTTAACTTGAAAGATACTCCCACTCGTTATCATGATAACTGATAGGTATTAAGGTGAAATGAGCTACCATTAGCTCCTTGTAAGCCACCTTATTCTCATCATAATGTACTACGTCTCTATTTGTAGAATTTATAATGATTGACTCTTCAATCATCCTTTTAGTTATTCGCTTCTTTTATAACAAAAGTACGCCTAGGATTTTGATAAATCCTTTTATAAGTTTGGAAATTTGGGTTTGTGTAACCTTTACCACATTATCAAATTTTCTCTACCAAACACAAGAATGTATCCCTAGTTCTCCTCGAGAACTCTACGGATGTTCTTGTAGGCTTATCCAATTACTCTCATATGGATTGATTTGCTTTTGGCTTGTCATGCTCACAGCATACAATTTATTTAGGTACGTGTATGGCACACATGATCGATATCATGTGATCAACAGCTCTTAGGTTCAGTGGATGACTATGACCCTTTCATAGTGATCCCACTTTTATCAACATAAACAACCTATTTAACTTGTTGAATAGATTAAGGATCTTATCAATATAAGATACCTTTTAAATGCCAAGCTAAAATCTTCTATTCCACAATAGATTTTGATTTTAGTATACACGTTGCCCTCTTTCATCCAACATTAAAATCCAATCACTCTTAATATGAATATGTCACTCTTAATGAGTGAAACGTCATTCACGTGGAAAACAATTTCTCCCACTGAACTTCATGTCTTTACATGATGACTTAAACTCCCACTTAACTTCATGTCTATACATGACTTTAACTCCCACTGATTTTCATGTCTATACATGACTTTTCGACAATTCGAGTGAAACCCTTCTTATATCTTATAATAAAAGATCATCATAATCTCTAGGTAGATACATGCATACAATAGGCTTGTGTCATGTACACATCCTATTCCAAATCCCTATTTGGACATGTGGTTTTGATGTGTATTTTGTACACACTTAATAAGAGGTATTTTATTGATGATTTGGATTTAAGCATAGTTACGCGTTAACTTATCTTTTGAAGACATCTACATGTCTATCTATGCAACTACAATTGGACAACTCCAAATAAAACATTTTTTTTTTGCATAGATTCCATATAGTTTCATAAGTCTCTTAAGTTAGAAAATCAAATTTTTAAAATTTCTAGGTACTTCCACTTCATAGATCATAGTCTTATTATTTCAAGAACAATTTCTTTTGGTCTCAAGACTAGTCTAAGGATTCACCTAAGAACGCTTTCTTTTGGTCTCCTCACTAGTCTTGAGTTTAACCTACGAACACTTTCTTTTGGTTTTCTCACTAGTTCCTAACTAGTTTTTCGTTGTGGCTTATTTTCTCCCACTCTATCTTTAGAAAAATACAACTATTTTCTTAAAAGATAGCCTTATGAGCCACAAACAATTTTGTACTCATACTCGTAAGTTAGGTAGAAGCATCACAACATGACCTTAAGTGATCTACTAAAGACTTCTTTGTAAAGACATCGAATCTTAGCTTCAACATAGACTAGTTCTATAAGAGCTAAAGAGGTGAACTCATATTCATGTCAATTACTATCTTTATAAATGGTATGGCCAATTGGTTTGGTAGATTCCATATTTTGAGTTTAATAACTCAATTTTGACTTAGCAATTGATCTTTCAAAGTGAGAATCGAATTCTTAGCCTTTTTATTATAATGATCCCATCATCATAATATTTGCGTGATCAATTTGAGTCGATTAATTTATGTTATTAGATCAAGTGAGTATAATGACAAGTTTTAGAATGAAAAAGTCATAAACCGAGTGACTTGGGTTTAAAACCAAGTCACCAAAATCCAATTACAACCCAAAGTTAATAAAAGGAAATAAACAAATTTCCATTGTCAAACAAGGAAATAAAGAGTTTCTAAAACAACATCACAAAATACAACCCCAATAAGGAAGACAACACAAAATGAGACCAAGCTTCCTTATGTCTTCATCCATGGGGCTACTTTAGCTTCCCTTGAAGAATCTCTTTAGGCTTGCTTGTCCTTGCCCTTGTCCTTGCTTGGGTGCCCTAATTACAATTAAAAAGGGTAAGAATCACAACTTGTATCTATATACCAAAGTTGAGATCATAACATAAAAGATAGGGATGAAAATTTACCAACGGAAAAAATTTTCCCGGCTTTGATATCTCCTAGATACTTGGGGCAATTCCTCTTCCAATGCCCTACGCCATTACAATAATGGCACTTGTCCTCGGTTGAGGCACCTTTCTTAGGTTTGGGTGAGCTATTCTCAATAGCTTTTCCCTTGCCTTTGTAGGTGGAGGGCTTCTTCCCTTTGCTTGCACTCTTTTTGAACTTCCCCTTACTCTTGTTATTGATGAGAAGCACATCCTTGGTGGTGCTAACATTTAGCCCCGTGTCTCTCTCCGCTTGCACAAGCATTTTGTGCAACTCGTGGAGAGAGGTTTGCATATTTTGCATATTGTAGTTTACCCTAAACATCACATATGCCTTTATTCTCCCCAAGGAATGTAGTACACGGTCAATTACGAGCTGTTCGGGAATGTCAACCCCTTGCACTTTAAGAATCTCGACATGCTCAATCAATTTGAGTACATGAGGGCTAACCTTTTGGCCCTCTTTAAGGTTCATGTCGAAAAACGCGGATGCCGTTTCATATTGAACGATTCTAGGAGCTTGTGAAAACATGGTCACAAGTTTGGCATAGATCTCACAGGCCGTGCTCATCTTTATGGCACTCCTTTGGAGATCGGCCTCCATAGAGAAGATCAAAACATTTTTGATCGCGGCGGCTTCCTTTTGGTAAGCCTCATAGGCTCGCCTTGCGGCGGCGGTTGACCTTTCGTTAGGTGTTTTGGGAGAGGCTTCGGTAAGGTAACGAAGCTTGTCGTCACCTTCCGCGGCTAAGCGGAGTTGCGCATTCCAATCGGCAAAATTAGCGCCATTCTTTTCTAACTTGCATCGATCCATAAAGGATCGAAGCCATGAAACGTTTGTGAGAGTTGGAGCATTGGTGTTGGATGAACTAGCCATAGCGATTGAACAAAGTTAACTACAAATTTAAGACATAAAGGAAATGTTAACATTTATCGTTTTAAATACTTGTAAACATTTTAAACAAGTTTAGCATTTAAATAGTGACCTCTACCCAACTATTATAAATGATTTCGAGATCCAAATTCATATCAATTTGGGCACGGTAAGCCGATTCATCCCTCATTAACATAATTCGGTGGATTAACTCTTTAATCGATTCTACATTAGAACTCTCGGTCGATAATATTACATTAATATTTATCGTTAGCCCGGAACACATGCGGCTACGGTCGCGAATACTTCCGTTGAGCTCAATCCAAATTTCGAAATAATAACATTTATTACCCCACTTACCCAACGTAACAAGTTTAGCACCCCGGTGGGCCGAGCCTACTTCCTTGCGAAATTGGGATTCATGGGTTCTAACATTTGGTAAGGCTTGATCTCAATTATTTATTATGAGAGGTCTTGTCAATTTATAATCTATCATGTTAAAGTGAACTAAATCGATGAATTAACGATTATTTAAATTAACACGGTCGAATACTCGATAAATATGCATGTCATGTTATGGCGATTTGGCAGTGCATGCAAACATAATAAATAAAAATGCAAGCATAAAAATAAAACTCCTAGTATGGCCTTTCCTATAATAGAAAATCATATATTCTATTACAAATTCGGAAACCAACTCCTTTGGTCCCTTGAACTTCATAAGCACGCCTCCCTAGGTCACCGTCTCTCTCGGAACTCCTTTCCGAATGGCACCGTCTTTGGGAAACTCCGGTTTTACAATTAGTTACAAAATATATAATAAAATTACAATAATTTCCTATTATACATTGGTAAAATAAAATAATACAATAAAAGTGATTCGAGATCACATTAAATTACAACCGAATCAATATTCCCTTACATTTCGGGCAATATCGATTAAAACTAAGGCCATACAAGGAAAAATTACATAATTCCAAATTACATAAACCAAAATATGACATCCATAAATTGAAAATATGACATTCATAAATAAAATGCAGCATTATAATATGTATAAAACATGCTCATGTTAAATGCCAAATCGCACTAATTAACGGTTTATATCGAATATAACCCGGTTTTACGGAAATGCGTGATAATAACACTTTAAAATCACCAAACAATACTTAAATCATATGTAAGTCCAAGTTAATTATCCCAACTCATTTAGGCCTCAAAAATTAGTCATTACTCAATTTTTGACAATAATTCAACTTGTTGTTATTTAATTGCTCATAATTAGACTTTTAAAATCATATTTTAATCAAATAAATCCAAATTTAATTACAATAATTTCAAAATTCGAATTTTAAATTTTTGTACATTCTGGAACATTTCCATGACACTCATAATGTCAAAAATCATGGTTTTAAAAATTTTGAATCGGTTTAGAGAAAAATGGTTGCGCTTTATCGGTTTTATCAAATAAAATACATAAAGCATGCAAAAATTAATCATATTAAATTTTCAACTTTAGATCTGAAATGTGGGACATTTATGCAACCAGGAACAATTTTCTCATGACATGAATAATATTTTAGCTATATTTGTTTAATTAGTCACTATTTATGCCATTTTTACATTAAAAATTCATAAATCATGCAAGACAAATCATATAAGTCTGAAATTTTCCAGTATGACCAGAAAACATGCATGTGACAACATACTAAAATTTAATCATCAGATTCAAATCGGAAGTATATTTGCTAAATTAGTCACTATTTATGCCATTTTTACATTAAAAATCCATAAATCATGCTAGAAAAATCACATCAGTCTAAAATTTTCCAGTCTGACAGGAAAACATGCATGTGACAACATACTAAAAATTCATTGTTAGATTCAAAGCGGAAGTATTTTTAACCATTTGACCTTTATTTATTTCATTTTATCATATAAAAATCATAAATCACACGAAATATGTCCACTTCACACGAAATTTTGCATGCAGTAAGTAATATGCATGTGTGATATTTTGTACAAATTTCAAGGTCAGAAGATAAGTCTAACTATTTTTAGCATTTTAAACATCATTTTACTCATTAAAATGTGATAAAAACACTAAAAATCATATTTGAGCACTAAAAATTTCCATAAATCATCAAAATGACCTAAAATCATATTAGGACCAGAATATATTGACATGCAAATAACTTTGTGATTTTATCTTATAAAACACAAATTACTAGTTTTCATTAAGTTACCATAACTCGAAAAAACTAGAAATCGATTATGCATGCAACAACCTTGGCTCTGATACCGCTTGTAAGTTTCTTAAACTCGATATTAGACACTTCTAATATCATAATACATTTAGTTTACTCTTAAACTAAATAAATCTTATGCATGCATAACAAAATATAAAGGAAAGAACCATTTCTTACATTGATTAGATGGAAATGGGCACAATATTTGAACTCCTTTCAAATATTGATCTTGAGCTAGTAAGATGAGGATGAATTCCAAGTTTCAAAATAGAAAACCTCCAATTAGTTGCACCCAAGACTACCCTTAATCTCTACAAAATAATACTACACTAGTATTAAATGTAGTAGCCCTTTAAAATGATCTAATAACTCTTAATACTACACTAGTATATTATTAGAGAATATGAACTCTAAGTTTTATGTAAACTTCTCAAGTTTAGTGAGATGTTAGAGAGAAGAAATGATTTTGCATGAGTTAATTATATGAGGTAGAGTGTAGTATAAATAAGAGGAAAAACAAGCCCTATTTGGCTTGCTCAAAACCGGTCACCCACACACACCCACATGGGTGGGGTGTTGTCATTTTCATATTGTTCTTCACAATGTAAGGTTGAGTGTATGGATTATTGTAGTAATGATTTGTTCTAATTCTTAATTAGAATAAAATACAAACTAAAATCATACCCACCAACACCACAAAAACCGGTGTACCCATGTAATATGGGTGTCCATTTTATTTTTGCAATTTGTCATTTGTCACAAGTGTGACATGTAACATGTAACATGTAATTAGGCTTATAAATGTACATTTAACAAATTTAAATGCAATTTCATAACAAATAAATTAGACTTAACATTTTAAGTCACATTTTATAATTACATGTAGATAAAATGGGTCCTCTCATATTTGGTTAAAATAATCTACAACAATTTGTAATTATAATTAACCAAATTAACTTATCTCAAATGTTTCATAAACATAATGCATTCTTAGTAATATAACAATTAAATTACCAAAATGAATCTTATTTAATCATATTACAATAAGATATATTTCTCACTCACAATTTAAACTTGGTTCATTTTAAGGGAATAATTAATCTGTATCACTATACAATTAATTAATGTACATGATTAGGGGATTATCCTTTAGGTGTGACCTCAAGGGATCAACTGATCACCACCGTCATACGACAGTAACGTCAAACTCAATTGAGCCAATCGTTACCGATTTATGTTGACCAGTTGACTATAATATTCATCATCCCTTTGTATTCTTATTATTGAGATTTAATTATGTGATCGCACTATTGTTGAGGACACTTACTCCAACAGTTAGCACTCTCTTCTTATTGGACTACTTCCACATGCGTCAGTCCGAGTATGTCTCGGATATGCAGTCGCCTCCACCGATCGTGGGTTGGATAAATCAAACAATTCATCTACGATCTTTGTGACGGTGGTGATAGTTTAATTGAAGACGGTGTCGGAAATCAGTTGTATAGTATTATTTTCGGATATTCCGCGTGTGTATCATGCGCCTACACCGACCATGGCGCGTTGAGCGCATAAGATCATTCTGGCCGATTTTGTACAGATCGTGCACGTCGAGTGGTTGGTGGCGGTTGACTCCGGTTAAAGATATAGATCAGTTCTCCAAATTTTTTTTGAAAACAGATGGGTCCTCCATTAATATCGTTGGAGGTATGTATGTTATTTTTTTTTATAAAGAAGAAATGGATAGAGAGGTATGAGGTTCTGTTCTTATGAGCTTGTCACATGTAGTACGTCAGTCTGTCAAGTGAATATGTGATGTTCTACTCTTAACTGTTGTGCATTTTTTTTATATACTGATTGTTTTTTGGTATATATATGTGGTATGGTGCATTGGGGCACGTGGATTAGCTACTTATATGTTTGTATATTGATTATTAAATATTACGTTTTTTTAGAATACGTAAGGTGTCGTAATTATTTTTTTTATTTTTCCATGTCTTAATATTTTAGTGATGTTAAGTAATGCTAATTCGTTTAGCTAGTAGATACATAAATTTTGGAATATGTTTCATACAAAATTTAAAATGTGAGTCATATAAATTTGTATGTTAATATCTTAGTGATATTTTATTATGCTAATTTGTTTTGCTAAATTTATAAGTGTGTTGATATGTTTCATACAAAGTTGAATGTGAGTCATATAAATTTGTTTTATATGTATACATAAATATATATCTCCATGATTTTAGTTATATCGGATATTTTATGAATATGTTTCATAATCCACGTATATATTTATGTTTTGGACCATATAAATTTATTTTATATGTGTAACAATATCTTTCTTGATATAAATTATTTTTTATGAGTATGTTTCATAAAAATTTATCTTACCTGTAAATGATTAATATCTAAGTGATATTTCTAAGTCACGTAATAGTTGTCCTTGTATGTAAATTTTTTAAATGTTTTAGTGACTTCTAACTTACGAATCCGTTTCGTTTATTTTTATTTTATGAAAGTTGTGTAATTTTGTATTACATTTACATAGAGAAAATAAATATCTTGTTGATATTTGTTGTTCGTAAGATTTTATAATTTACGTACAAGGCGTATATCATAATGATATAATAGTTATTGTAAATTTGTTTTACAAAATGACTCGTATATTTTTTTTTAATACGAGAGTTATTGTAAATTTGTTTTACAAAATGACTCGTATGGTTTTTTTTAATATGAGAGTTCTTGTAAATTTGTTTTACGAAATGGCTTATATCTTTGTGATATAGTAAATTATTAGTTTATGTAATTCTGTTTTACATAAATGATTTATATCTTTGTGGTATACTTGTACATGTAAATTTGTTTTACATGAGAAATTCTGTTATAACTTAGTGATATATTAATTTATGTAAATTATGGTCTTACATAAATAATTTATATCTTAGTGATACATGATAACGTGTAAATTTAGTATTTACATGAGAGATGAGATAGAACTTAATACATAATAGTTGTGTATCAATAACTCATTAAACCGACCATATGAGTTATGATCAAGGAATTTTAATTATTTTTTTAACATGCAGATTTGTTTTGCACAGTGTTTGTCTAATGTCTAAGTGATATTATTACTCGTCCTAATTTGTTTAGATGATATTATAAGAGTAGTAGCTAATTTGTTTAGCATTTTGTAATGATTATTTGATTTCGTTTCATTTAATCATAAGAGTTAATTAAATTGTTGAAATTTCTTGTTTATGGCCTTTGTGATGATTATGAGCTTAGCGAAATTTTCGCACGAACAATATAAATGAAAGTTACTTTTTAATAATTTAATTTTTTGAATTGTGCCTTAATCCATATACTTGTGTATGAAAACAAGTGTTTTGGTGATTTGTTCACCATTGGTAAAGCGGTTTGAACTTGGATAACTAGCGTAATAAGATTTAGTATCTTAGTAATAATCACGATTTTGAAAAATTGTGATCACTATTATCGAGGTTGAATATCTTACTAATGAGTAGGGTTATGAAAATCTGTGTCTATATCAGTATTTGTTTAAATATAGTAAGCTTGATGCATGCAAAATTGTGTTAGTTTGTACGTAGACCTATTAAGTAGTTTTGAGACATGTCTTACAGCTTGTGTAGCATGAGGCTAAATGAAAGTCAAATTCATTTTGACGTAGGGTACGAGACTCTGTGTTTTGTTTTGAAAGTGTTTAAAGGACTGTCATTGTTATTTTTTTTATCTTACATGAGATGTTGTACCTTTTAAACACGGGATAGACTGTGACAACCCTCGCGAATGCGGAAATAAAACATAACAAGCATGTGATTTATATAGCTAAAAATACGATGTTTTTGAAACTTTTTACATGCAAGATAGAAATACGAGGAATGTCAAATAATTACAAACAAAATAGAATATACTACAAAGAGACAAAGTCTCTCAAAATGTTATCAATATCAAAGTGATTAGCAAACTAGCTAATAAACGTCTAGAGGTGTTTCATCCAGGGACAACGCCCGCTAGCTCACACCCGAACCCAAAATACCACAAGCAAAAAGCCATCCAATCAAGCAACCTGTTCATCCATGAAAAACATGAACGCTACAGTCCGTGGGGAGTAACTCCGGGTTCTCCCAGCCATATCACATTAAACGTACATATAAGGAAATACAAAAGTGAAATCATGCATATATAGATATCCATGTGAGTTACGATAAGAATAAATAGGCAATCCAATATATAATGATAAGCTCATATGGAAATCAAATTGAGGAACCATCATGTTATTCAAGACTCGGGGAAGACACTCTTAGGCACCCGAATACGCTCACTAGGGCTTACATCTCACCGTTAGCGGTATAAGTTTGATAAGATTGAGACTCGACAAACAAACCATGCAAGTCATGCAATGATCACAAAAAATCCATCATATTATCATCCATGCAAACATACCCATACATTGACGATGCCCAATAATGCAATGACCATGAATAATAAGTCATGAAATCACGCATTCAAGAAAAAAAAAAAAAAACGACGACCACAAAGACACATCTCTCACGGTAAATGAAACGCACGAGCACCGTGTACATGGAAGTATGAAGTATGATTAACAGGCATAACGAGGATAACATTTCCCTGAACGAATACACGATCACATTTCGTATATGTGACTAATTCCTCCGGTAGGGGTTAGGACGACGATAATAATACGGTCCTAGTCTAAACCTGGCCAGACTCTCGGAATAACGTTTTCCGATTCGAAATGCGATAAACATTTCGCATCCAAGACTCGGTCAATCATAGACGCCGAGTACCCCAAATTCGGTAGATCAATTAACGAAAGAGGCGGAAAAGAGCACAAGCCTCATAACAAGCGGTACGCTACATGCAAATAACACCACCTCGCAAGTACACAACATTTGACGGCCGGGTCGATCAACGCATAGCGTTCAACTCCCAACAACGTCGTCGTATGCCCACTAACACATGCATTTAAGCAGTAGGATACCTCCTCGTTACGACATTCCAGCCTTACGAACGAGGAGGTAGCCAAGGGAATGAGAGTACAAAGCACATACCAAAATAGTGCTCAAACCGTAACGTTTGTAAAAACCGACTCAAAGTAGGACATATCAAAAACCGTCACAAAACATGAGAACAAGGCATTATATAAATGTAACTATGATAAACATGAATCAATACATGATACATAAGCATTAGACCAAGTTTAAGAAGCATAATAAATAGGAAACATAGATAACTCTCCAAAACAACAAGTTTGGAAACTAACTAAAACAAGGGTTCACTTCAAACGGTCATAACTAGAGTTATAGACATGCAAATGCATAAATTCTAAGTCGAGGTGATAGCTTATCCTCTTACGGTTCCAAGGATAGGTCACAAGCCCAAAACAAGCAAGTAACAAAGGAGATATGATCATTTTACGAAAAGGGGTCAGTGTAGTGAAACTGCACAAGTCACGACCGTGACTTGTATTTCACGCCCGTGACATGTGTTACCAATTCACCCGTGAGCCTTCAACAAAAATTCAATCCTATTATTTCCAATTCTCATAATCCATTTCTAATAACTATCAACAATCAATATTCATCATCAACAATCATCAAATAACAACAATCATCATCCATAACATGATTCCTAAACTTACTAATCGTATTCTAATACGATTTCTAGCATATAAGCATGTAAAACACGTAAATTATATCGAGTAACCCTTCACCGTTACCTTTATGCGTCATCAATCGATTTCTAAGCCTTCCTAGTCTCCACCTACAATTAGATAATAAAAGATGAATATAATTCACCTTTGAGAAAGACGGATAATTTAAAAAGCGAGAAAGACGGTAATTTTATTACCAATACGGATAGAGGAAGCTAAGAGGGGAAGAATAAGACGAACTTACGTGAATTTGAGCGAGTAACGAAGGAGTAACGACGAATCTAAGCTTGATAAAAATGGAGTTTAGGTTTTTGGTGGTTTGATGAGGAAGAAAGAGTACGTTGAAAATGAAAGAAGGATTTAGGGTTTGAGGGAGTATATGAAGGAAAAAGTCAACGAAAGTCAAAGGCGGCTCAAAAGTCAAGAAAAGTCAAAGACGGCTCAAGACGGGTTTTACTTGAAAACTCGCGGAAATTCCAAATACGAACTCGGAAATTCTAAATTCGACTCGAAACATTAAATTCTAAATTAAAACTTAAATTCGCTGAAAAGTATCCGTAAAATATTTTCACTATAAAAATAGGGTACATTTCCGGGTGTTACAATAAATTTGTAACATTTAATTATCGTTTTTAAGTTGGTTTTGTGGCAAAATGCCTATTTTGTAATAGCTTAGTATCCCAAATGGCTCCCCTTTCCTCCTGAACCGTGTTTGTGTATTTTATGTTTTAATATACGTAATCACATCCTAAAATAAATTCGAGGTAGTATAATCATGCATTATACCACCTAGAACTGGATTCACATGCTTAGGATTATTTTTTGTAAAACGATGTTTGCATTTACATAATCGTCGTAACTACGCATTCCTTTGAATACTATTATTTGATTAGTAGAGGTCGCTATCAAAACGAGCGGGGTTGGGTGTCCTATTAATGGGTTTCCGAGCACGTACATTCACCCCTTACTCAAAATAAATGGTTTCCGGATGTCCGTATCCGTTTGGTTACGAGAGTTATTCAATTGAGTGATTTAGGGAGACAAGTCTCTAAGCTTTAGTCACTCGTAGTCGATTTGCAGATTACTTTGATGAAAGGTGTAAAGTTGACTTGAACGGTCACATGTTCCCAAAAAACTTGGTGGTAACTCCTATCAACCTTAATTTGGTTCGGGTTAAACGACGGGTCGATATGCCTTGTCGGATCCCTGCTAAGCGATCGCGGGGGGGTGGTCTACAGTTTGGCACTCTGTTAGGGAAGAAAGACTAGATTACACCTTGTTTCTAGCATTATTTCCTAGAAGGTGAGACCTGAAAAGAAAGTAATGGTTAGTAAAAGGATACTCGTAGTACAACGAGGCATGCATAAACCCGTTAGCTTTTCCCGGCCCGCCATCCCGTCTTTGTGATGTGCAAGTGGCGATGTCCCACTATACCGAGGTGTATTGCACATTTCTCACATCAACTTCCTCTAATCACTTGACCTTTGGATCAAGGCTACCCTATTGCACATTGCTTAGGGAGACGTTATTCACTTGGCAAGGTTGGTGAAGGGTATATACCTTATTTTGACAGACCAAGACTTAGAATGTCTAAAAGCATATATCCTTATTTTGTGAGTGACTAATTTCTAGAAGGTTTATGTGTCATGATTTTGAAAAAATTCCCAAACCCAAACTTTTCAACTTTTCGATCCAAAACTCGAGCATAAAACCTGTCTCGTTGAATTGTGTCTATGTCAAGTGTCACACGACTATTTCTGCCCCCTCATAAGGAAGAATATCACGGCCCACTTAGGCCACCTCTTTCCAAGTACAGATCCAAGTCGTGTCTAGATTAGATGTCGTCTTTTTGTCGAAGCACAAAACACCCTATCACATCACTTAGGGCATTTAGGTCGTCCCAATGGATTAAGTGATCCATACACGGGTTAGTCACACCAAGTTCACATCGAATCTATGTCTGTCTGGGGTCCAAGGCCCGAACCTAATTTGATCTTTTGACAAATGACGAGTTATAAATACTCTTTCATGGGGCTAAGGTCTAAGGGTCGTGTGTTGATCGGGCCTGTCGCAAGACTTGGTCAAAGATAATTACCCAGACTAGGCTAATAACAAATTAATGTAATTAGGGAAGTAGGGGTCGATCCTCAGGGAGATGGTGTTTCCTATAGAATGTGAAATGTCTTGCAATTGGGTCTTATCTAACGGAATATCTGGGTTTTGGGATTTTGATTTCTAAACTAATAAAAAGCATAAATGAAAACAAAATAAAAGCAATCAAACGAAAACAATAAAGCAAGTGATGAATTAATAATGATGAAAATAATCTAGGGAAGTAGGTTCACAAATGTAGATTAACATATTGATGAAATTGGATTTGGAACATGCAAATAGTTCATTGTGAGTTCGTAAGAATGATGTGTTCATTACAATCATAGATCAGATGGTCTAGCAGGCTTTTAGGCAATTTACTAGGTCTTAATCTACCATGTCATGCTTTGTCTATTCAATTCACGTATTTCTACCTTAGAAAAGAATTCCATTTTAGTCAATGATTTTGATCAGGAATCGTTAACTATCGTTATAGTCCAAACATGCATAGACACTATGTTTCAAAAGCACAATTTCCTTTATCCAATTATCATCTTTTAATCGAACTACATGGCTACCCTACACCCTAGAAAAACGACTACTCACTCATGGTGATGTTTATATCTAAGATGATGTTACTAATAAAAACTAGGATAGACATGTTTATTTGGTTTTGACAATATTTTAAGACTCTTTATATGGTGATAATAACGACGCTAAATTGACAATCTAAGGAAACAAAATGATTACAACGATATTGAAATTGAATCTAAAATAACTTGTAAAGAAAATAACAATCAAATAAGAAACATAAAGACTTTAAACAAAAGGTAAAATACGAATACCTAGATGACGATCAATATAAACAACCGTAATAGAAATTCCATGCATAGAATAGTCGATCCACAAATTACAATACTTGAACCACTTAAAGTAGATTACAAGGATGAAATTCTTATTGTTCTAGGCTAAGGATTTGATGTAGAAAAGACATAAATAAACTAAGAAACTAAAGACAAAAAGGAAGAAGAAAATGAGAGAAGAGAGGCTAGGTCTCCCTCCTCCTAATATAGGGTTTTATGTAAAGAAATGTGTAGAAGAGAAGAGTGTGAAGTATGGAGAGGTGTGTTGAGAAGTGTGGTTGAGGCTTTCTTTATATAGCAGTAGGGTTTCATGGGGGAGGAGTCATGCATTGATCACATAGGACAAAAAGGAGGAAGTCGAAGCAAAAGCTCGAATCAGCAGAGATACCCGATCGGGTATACCACTTACCCGATCGGGTAAGTTGCCATCTTGGTCAATTGACTTTCGTTTCATCTCCCCTTGCATATGAATTGACTTTAATTATCCCCCTTGACCTCTTGAGTCGGGTTTGTTGATAGGGTTTGATATAAAATGATGAATTCTTCGCCTAACTGATCGATCTTCCGACAACTGCGAAACCGTCTTTGCTTCTTCTTTCTTTCGAATCAGTGAACCTTCTTGAAATACCTTTGACTTGGTCAAGCTTTCTTCTTCAAATCGCCGGGTACTAGGCAAATGCTCGGGAATATAGAAAAAGGGCGTAGAAACGTCACTTTCCCTACAAAACATGTTAGAACATAGAAATTCGCCTAGAAGACGATATTAGCTCATAAAGTGGCTTAACAAAGCACAAATGACATACAAAACCGAGCTAAATTGGGGATTAAAATCATACAAATATTTACTTATCATGTGTTTTCGATAAGCTAAGCTTATCCTAGTGTCGTTTTTTAGCCTAGTCCTAAGGTTACATGAGCTTTATTTAAATTACTGATTGGCTAGAGATCTTTTTGTAGACGGCCTCCACAAATCCAACAGAAAACAATTGAAGCTGCAGTTGAAAAGCTCTCGGAACATATCGAACAAGTGCTCACCCGTTTAAGCAATCTCGAAGCTCAGATGAATGGGGACATTCGCGTAACTCTTACTCTGTTGTCATGCCTAGAAAAGAGGTTCCAATTGCCCGAGAAACAAATTCTGTTGTCAAAAGGTGAAAACATTAACTTTGAAAATGCCAGGACTTATGCACCTGTCCAAGACAAGTTGCCCTCCAATTTCACTTTGACTGACATCCCGAAGTTCAAAGGGACTGAAGACCCAATTCAACACATTCAGGCCTACAAGGAGTATCTCTCGCTGAAATGGTTACATGCTGATATGCTTATGAACATTTTTGCTCAATCTTCGGGAGAACACCCAAAAGCTTGGTATTATAAGCTTGATTTGAAGAAATTACCGACATTCAAAGATATCACCGTGGAATTTTTCCAACATTATTATGATAATACCGAAATCCATACCCAACATCCGTACTCTCGAGGTGATGGTCCAAAAATAAAAGGAGGGATTTGCCGATTTCCTCACTCAATGGCGCACTGAAAGTGTGAAATAAGCTTCTAAACCCGAAGAGGTTTGTAGAATTGCCCGGGAAGTTGATCGTGATAGCTTTGGTATTTGGAGTGGAGTGCTTAGCTTTTCCTCTTGCATAGGTTTTATTTCTCTTAAGAGTAAGCTTTACCGCTCATTCTTGTCTTATACATCTCGATAAGCTTTCTTTCGGTAATAGTGTATATAATTTTTTATCCTTCCTCTATCGGTACCCTTCCAGTTGACCCTCTATCTATTTGCTGCTCTTAAGACTCCGTCCTTCATTTTGCTTTTTCTCTTTCCGATAAGCTTTTGGTTGTATTTGATCTTGTTGGCAGTGAAAGTTTATGTTTGTTGATCTTTATATTGACTCTATCGTGATCTTTTTATTCCTAAGAGACCGATTTATTTTATTTTTCTTGTAGTGTGTATATATTATTACCATGATTGTGAGTTTGATGCTCAAGTTGCTTTTAGGAGTGTGTAAGGTCTGGTTGTCTTGAGTTTGCTCTTTGAGAAAGTTTCCATATTTTTATGTTTGAGTTTCGTATTTAATCTTTTAAAATAATTTTAAAAATGGATTTTTCTACTTTTATTTTCCGAAAAACTATTTCAGTTACTCTTATTGCAGACGTCTAATAACTAGTTTAGCACTTATCAGCGTATGATTTTAATTTAATATTTTCTTTACTTTGGAATGTTAGTGTTCTTGTGTGCACGACAAGAGCTATTTTCGTTCCCCAAAAAGACACTGGAGCCTTCGAAGTTTTTCTTATACATTTTTGGAAAAATGTCTTGTTTTTGAAATACCATTTCTTTGTAAATGTTTTGGATGCCCAATTTTGATAAATCGATTTTTGTCCTTGTAACTTTTGTTTTCTACTTGCAAGTATCGAGGACAAAACTTTTAAAAGGAGGGGTGATTGTAACACCGCCGATTTTATAATAATGGATATTTACTAAAGTAATTAATTTTATAAAATTACCTTTTTACTTTTATTGGTTAAAATATTTTAAATCGAGAATTTATGATTTCTAGCTTTAAATTAATGTTAAATTCAATTTATTTTGTTTGGGTAAAAAACGTCGCACATCAGCCAGTTATAAGTCTGTAATCGTGCTCTACTCAAAATTCCAACTGGGTCAAACCCCACTTTGAGTTTTGAGCCTTTTACTAATTATATTCCTAAATCAAACCCTTATTACTCCATCTTCTTCCCTCAAATTTTCATCACACGTTCCTCTCTCTAAAATCTACAAACACTATTAACACCCACCTTTTCTTAAAAACGTTGATTCATCATATTTCACTCAATAATTCACCAAACGGAACCATTTTCGCACCATTCTTCTCCTTGTCTCGTCCTCGTTCTTTCTATGTAAGAACGACGCCATATTTCTTTAGATTTCTACAAATCCGTCTTTCTAAGGTTATGTATTTTCTCTCTTTTCCTTGAGGCTTTTGTTGGGGGGATGATAAGTGAATATTTGTATGGTTTTAACCCCCATTGTAGCTCGGTTTTGTATGTCATTTGTGCTTTGTTAGGCCACTTTATGAGCTAATATCGTCTTCTAGGCGAATTCCTGTGTTCTAACCTGTTTTGTAGGGAAAGTGACGTTTCTACGCCCTTTTTCTATATTCCCGAGCATTTCCCTAGAACCCGACGATTTGAAGAAGCAAGCTTGACCAAGTGAAAGGCATTTCAAGAAGGTTCACTAATTCGAAAGAGAGAAGAAGCAAGGACGGTTTCGTAGTTGTCGGAAGATCAATCAATTAGGAGGAAGAATTCATCGCTTTACATCATATCCAAGCAACAAACCCGATTGTAGAAGTCAAGGGGGATGTTGGAAGTCAAGTCAAAGCAAAGGAAGATGAAGCGTTAGTCAATTACTTCCAGA
Organism: Heliosperma pusillum; assembly: GCA_022085475.1. Lineage (NCBI taxonomy): Eukaryota > Viridiplantae > Streptophyta > Magnoliopsida > Caryophyllales > Caryophyllaceae > Heliosperma > Heliosperma pusillum. The sequence continues at coordinate 23,707 of JAIUZE010046966.1, read as the reverse complement.
AGACGACTTACCCGATCGGGTAAGTGTGTACCCGATCGGGTATGTGTGCTGCTTCGAGCATTGCGGCTCCTTCATCCTATTTTTGACCTATGTGTTTAATGCCCGACCTCTTCTCCACGAAACCCTAATACTATAAATAGATGCTCTAGCCCCTCATATCAAATCATCCATCTTTTTATACTTCTCTTCTCTTCTCTTCATATACTTCTCTTTAGATTAGGAGGAGGGGGAACTAGCCTCCCTTCTCTCATTTTCTTCTTCTTTAGTCTTTAGTTCTTAGTTTTATTTCTGTCCCTTAGTTTAGATTAATAAGGATTTCATCCTTGTAATCTCCTTTGTGTGATTCAAGCGTTGCAATTCAAGGATCGTTTATTATATGCAAGGATTTTCTATTATTGTTATCATTGTCGTCATATAGGTATTTCTGTTTTATCCCTTGTTTAATGTTCTTACTGTTTTCCATTTGATTGTTATTCGCTTTACATATTGTCTTAGATTCATTTTAGTACCGTTATAATCGTTGTTTCATTTCCTAGATTATCAATTAGCGTCGTTAATATCGCCATATAAAAAGTCAAAACCAAATAAACATGTCTATCCTAGTTTTTATTGTTAATATCATTTTAGACATTGATATCATCATGAGTGAGTAGTCATCCTTTCTAGGGTGTAGGGTAGCCATGTTAGATTGATTAAAAGATGTTAATTGGATAAAAGAAATTGTGCCTTTAAAACATTGTGTCTATGCATGTTTGGATTGTAACTATAGTTAACGATTTTTAGCTAAAATCATTGACTAGTATGGAATTCTTTTCCAAGGTAGACATACGAGAATTGAATAGACAAAGCATGACATGGTAGATTAAGACCTAGTAAATCGCACTAAACGCCTGCTAGACCATCTGATCTATGATTGTAATGAACACACCATTCTTACGAACGCTCAATGAATTATTTGCATATCCTAAATCCAATTTCATCAATATGTCAATCTACATGTGTGAACCTACTTCCCTAGATGCTTTTCATTATTTGCTTTATTATTTTCGTTTGTTTTTATTTTTTTTTTATTTATGCTTTATATTAGTTTAGATATCAAAAATCTCAAAACCCAGATAATCATTAGATAGAACTCAATTGCGAGACAATTCACATTCCATAGGAAACACCATCTCCCTGAGGATCGACCCCTACTTCCCTAATTACATTAATTTGTTATTAGCCTAGTCTGGTTAATTTATCTTTGTATTGGCCTTGCGACAGGCCCGGTCATGGGACAAGCTTGGATGACTCGAGCTTAGTTAGCTGACGTTTTGGAGCGCTAAATAAGGTAATGTTGACGGGTTACTCGGTATCACATTTATGTGCTCCTATGTGGGTTAGATTAGTAATGGATGGTAAAAATATGTTCTTTAATAGTTATTGTCTTGAATTCATGACTCTCACATGTTACTTAAAGGAATTGTGTTTCATTTGTGTTAAAATTTTGGAATTCGGTAGCTTAAAAAAATGCTAAACCTCCATCATATTGCTTAACATGTGTTAAAAGTCATTAATGATGGTTTAAATTGCCATATGTTGGTTAATTGAATGCTTTATATACTCATATGTCTTCCTTGTGGTTGTCTGGATGGAATATGTTCATATGTTTCATTTTGGTCGTATGAGACGGAATTGAGTCGGAAATTGTTTTTGAGTAAGATATGCTGCAAAATTTATGTTTGGTACATTACTCATTTGTGTTTTATCGCTTGGAACGAGATTGGACACGAATTAAACACACTTTGCATCGTCCCAAACCCCGTCCCCAAGCTCGCCCCCCTCCCCGCCCGTCTTGAACCTGTCTCGACCGGGATGGCATTGGGACCGGCCGGGACACCCTAAAGGACCAAAGATCAGCCCTTCCCTAGCCTTGTACCGGCCAGGACCAACCCGCGCGGACCTAGACCACCCCCCCAGACCGACCGGGATCAGTTGGACCCAGACCTGGACAAAGACCGTCTTTCCCCCTTTGTCCCGTACCGGCGGAGATGAATTTATTCCCGACCAGAACGGACCCCATGACTTCAAAAGTTTCTAAAACGTTGACAGATGGGTCAGCGTTAGAAAATATGCGGTTTAGCCTTTTGGTCCTCCTTAATCGGAGTCCGTATAAGTAAATGTTGTACGTTTTACTAATTTGCGTATTTGAGTGAATATAATATGGATGTGGATTGCTTATACTGTTATGCTTATCTTGTCATCATAGTTATCATGTTCGATTCACTCACATGTTTATATACGTATGCATTACCGTCACATGTTTAGTTAACGGTTTCAAAATTGGCTATGTTTAACATGTTTATCATTATCTTGCATTTTCTATGTCGTATTCACATGTCTTAGTCAAATGAGATTCATATGCCTTGATTAGTCGGATGAGTCGTGGTTATTGGATGATATTGAACTCTCATTTGCCGTTTGTACCCTTATACTCGTTAGAATTTATGTCCAAGGGATAAGGGTACATTAACTTATGCTTATGCATATGTTAGTGGGAATATGACGACGTTGTTGGGAGGCGAATGTAACACCCCCACTTCCCGAGGAGTCTTCTGCAAGACCTTCCTTAGTAAATCAGGGCGCTACCATCTTGGTTGCCCGAGGGAGTGAACATCAAATAGACAATAACGAAACGTACTTTATATATGTAACTACATTATACACAATCTCTATTAAAACAATCCGAATTATACAAAATAAAATAGACTTGTCTCAAGCTACTAGACTCAAAAGAAGTACGCGTGGTCATTGACTCGCCGTATCCCAGCTATCCCCACAGCATCATGTACATAACCTGTAAAAAAATCTACTCCTCGTCTCGCAATGGATCATCACAGTTTCAGAAATAAAGGGGTCAGTAACAAGATACGCCAATCAAGGTACAAGACAACAACAGTAATCATCCAAGGAATAGACATCGGAGGCCCACCGCAGCGGTCACCTCAGCAGCATCAGGTTACCATCATTAACCTGCAAAACCACCTATTGATTCTAAACCGCAGCACTGGACATAAAAAGCCCATCTCATCGCAGTGAGAGTTCACGGAACATCAATGTGCACATCCCCCTCGCAGTGGCACAGCTACGAGAGGTGAACTATGGGTCTGATCCGTCTCCCATCGGATCACTAAAATAGTAACCAAGTAACCACTCCAAACTCTAAACCCGAACTCCATCATCATAGTCAATTAATCAAATACCGATATTCAACAAGCATCTTATCACAAATATTAACATATACAAATACTTAGTAGGGAAACCTTACCTTTAGCGTTCCTGTACACATCCATCATCCGATGAAACACACACACGTATAGGCACATATAAGATCTCCAACCCGAACCTACGACAATAACACGATCCCTATCACAACTACATTAACTAGAGTCGATAACAAACTATGAGGGTGATACTTACTTGATCAGTAACAATGCGGTCTCGTTTGCCGCTAAGTTCCCGCGATGATTCCCCAAGTGGTAGACTCCATAGGTAGTAAGGTTTAGGAGATAAGGGGAGGCTAGGTTAGGTTTAGAGAGAGAAAGAAAGATTTTGTAAAATCAATTATTAAGTCACGGCCTTTCGATATATAATTAACGCGGTCTGATTCTGCCACACTCGACCGAGTAAAAGGAACACTCGGTCAAGTAAGCTACACTCGGTCAAGTTAGTTTTACTCGGTCAGGTATCATCAGCACTCGGCCAAGTACAGTATACTAGGTCGAGTACTCTCCCATGAAGAGTACAAAGTCTCCCAATACTATCCTATGGATAGTCTCATAAAGTCAGCTACATAAGGATAAGGGTTGGTCAAACGTCTCCCCCCTTAAAAGAAAATTTGTCCTCGAAGTTCTCCCCATCCTAAAATGACAACTCACTACACAACTACACAAGTCACAACGTATTACGACAATTAACCACCCACAACATTCCATCTGTTTCCTATCATCACCTGCCGGTCAATATACATCATCACCTGCCGGTCAATATACATTATCACTATACTATCCATATAGTCAAACCAACACACGCATTGAATATCCGTCTACCATACATATCCACATACAATTATCCACATACAGCTACTCACATAGTCACATATTTGCTTACAATCATCCACATAAACAATGCACATAGCTATAGTCGCAACTTCAATTCTTACTTAGTTTACCCATACATCGTTCAAACATTCACAGTATTATCATTTTCATACATTTATTTCCGAATATTTGGTACTATTACACGTTCGCGATGTTATCCACCCCTCTTAAAAGAAATTCATTCCCGAACTTAAATCCCTTTTTCGTGAACTGATTACACTTAATCATCACATAGGCAGTCAACCAAAACGAAGTAAAAGATGGTAATATTGCCGCGAGCACTCCAGTGGTCTCTAAAATGTATTTGGCACACAAGATGGTAATATTGCCTCGAACACACAAGTTATTATTATTATTATTTTAGTTGAGTTGTAATAAATGGTGGGATTTTTAGAATCCTAGCCTAGCATTTATTTCAGCATTTATTTATCTATGTAAGATATTATTACTATTTTTGGATAATGATTAATGATTACGTTAGTTAAGAAACTGATGACTTTTTCTTTCTTTATTATTCTTGTCGAGTTTCAAATGCAAATGCAAATGTCCTTCTATTAACATTTTAAAATAATAGCGGGTTGAATCCTGTGAAGGATTGGCTACGTATTCATTAGAAAAAAATGAAATCAAACCCCGCGCGTAGTTCGAGAAAATGTAAAAGAATAATTGTTCGAAACAAGAGCTTGTAATGAACTTATAAAAGGGTAGCAGGTGCTTTACTATAATCCTAAAATGAAATACAATTCGGTTTATTTGATGACATGAGAATTATCCAAATGTCAAAATGCAAGAGCATAGCGACATTAAATTCAACTGGCCAGGGGCCGGTTTTATTTCGTGTAGCATGAGCGACATGTGGGGTTGCGCGAGGCGCGTTATCCTAGTGCATGCTAAGGGTAGTACCATTTCAACTGGTCTAGGTTGGTAGCGTTAACAAATTCATTCCCATCTAGTTCTTTGATTCTAACTGGACCCCTGAAAGTATGGATTTGACTAAGAAAGGTCCAGCCCAGTTAGGTTTGCACTTTCCTCGTGGATCGACAGGTAAGAGATCTCTGACTGATTTGAGCACTAAATCCCCTTCTTTGATGTTTATGGAATTAACTCGTTTTTTGAATGCTCGTTTAATACGTGCCTGGTATGTCTGTACATGGTGTAATGCACGCAGTCTTTGTTCGTCCAACAGGACGAGTTCATCATATATATCCCTCTTCCAATCAGGTTCTAGGATTTGACTTTCTAAGAGAATACGTAAAGATGGGAGCGTCCTAACTAAAGTGCGATAGCCCCACAACGCAAAGGGTATCTTGCTTGTCCAATCACGGTAATTATCGATTATTTTCTTGAGGATTGTGACTCTGTAGATACCTCGAATGTACACCTTTCGTTAACCACCCAGTAATGATTGGGCCGCGTGTTTGGTACGCGGAACGATCTATGACAATTCATAAAGTTTATCGTAAAGTGATAGCTAAAATACTTGTGTCTACCCCTTGGTCGTCATCTACGTGCTGATACGGTCGTTTTGACAGTCATTAGAGTCATTTTGGAGTCCGGGTAAAAAACCGCTTCATTTTCTGACAATCGTCTTTCAAAAACCGTGCATCAACGCTCGAAAATATTCCAGATCATTTAATATTTCAAAACTTATCCTTTTTGGTAAAATATATCCGTATTTTATTAGAAGTATTCGAAATCTACCGCAATCGCGGAAATCTTTCTTTCATAGTAGAAAACTGCTCGGGAAATGACGCAGCAGGAACTGCGCTTCTTCAAAGAGTCGATGTACCTGCAGCGCCTCTTCCCCAGCTCTGTTTTCCTGTTTCCGGAATATTCTCTAGATTTCTTTCCGTGTTCGAGTTATTCCTAACCTCTTCGGATTTCTAACTATATAAGGAGAGGTTCGTGCTAACTTTTAAGGCACGCGAGTGTTCCGCCCCTTCTTGTAGAGTCTATTCATCGAATACAAAAGAGGAGGGGGGGGGGTGGTGAATTGAGTATTAAAAACTAGCCCAACTTTTTCGATTTATATGATATGTAATTAATTATTTGATCTTATAGATTAAAATCAACTAATTAATTAATCAAAGTAAATACTGATAACGAAATAACGAAAAATAAAGAGTGGCATACGTGATTTTTGAAGTGGTTCAATTTCACAAGTTGAAACCTACGTCTACTATTCTCGATTAATAATCTTTAGTACCTTTCTCCAAATTACATAAATTATCAACCCACTCGTATAATCAACTATGATTATAACTCAAGGTGAGTATCGCTAAATACTCTATACTATCTTACGTTAATAAGAAAGTACAATATAACTCACAAGGATTCTCGTTAAAGAATAAGTAAGATTATGTGATGTACTATTATCCAATAAGTTATTTCACGTGAGCGATTGACAAAGAAGATGCACGACTCTTTTGAAAAACAAACACTAAAAATAAAAAATATTTTGCTCAAAGTTTGCTTTAAAATCAATTTATAAAATTCGCTCAATTGTATAAAAGTCGTTGTTGAATGATTGAGATGGAAGGATTATTTATAATAGAAGAATAGGAGATATAAAACCTAAAACCCTAGGTTTATCTTTAAGAAAGATATTTATCTTTTAATATCTCAAAATATTATTTGCTTTATCTTTTAGAAATATATTTATCTTTAATATCTCAAAATATTGTTGTAAAGATATATTAAAATCCTAGATTAAGGTAAACAAGGAAACATGCCTCTGATGTCCGAAATCCCTATCTCCACGAAACCTTAGGAGCAGGCAACCCTAGGAGGCACAATCGTTGGTTTACACGAAACCCTAGGTGGCACAAACCCTAGGTGGGCTTATTAGGTTAACAACAAATTGAGATAAAATATATTAGAAACCCTAGGTAGCATGACAACTCAAAAGTTGTATTACTATCCAATAGAATCTCATAAATACATCATCTATTAAAACATTTGATAAATATAAAAATACTCTTTTCTCTTTTTGAAAACATTTAAAATATTTATTTCCAAAATCATGCATCAACTTTTAGAAATCCAAAGTTATAGGTCCAAGCTATAACTTTGAACTTTAGTATGTAAAGTTATAAGCGAGTCATAACTTTACAAACTTAAAATCACTCAAATGGAATAGTTACCGAATGACAACCTATACTATCTAATCTTCACAAAGATCTTCAGTATATGGATCATCTCTTCATCTTGATCACAAAGACCCTCCATCTTGAGTCTTGTGTTATTTGAGGTAGATCTTTCTTGAATTAATTCTTTAAAGTTATAACCAAGGTAGCTATAACTTAGCATATGAACTTCCAAAGTTATACTTGAAGTTCTTATAACTTTGTCTCACACAATGTCTCAAAGTTATGCTTGAAGTTCTTATAACTTTGATCTTCTTTCTTGTAATTGTTGTTAGCTATGATAAGACTAAAGCACACAATTACATGCACAAGATATATCAAGTAAAGCACATTATCAAGTAAACACATGTCATTATCAAAACTATAAAATAGGTCGAACAAATACCCTCTTTTCAATGATGACAAGTCTCTTATGATTTCTCTTATGATTGTGACTAAGTATGGTTCCCCCAAAACAAAATACTATCAAAGTTATAGTAACGTTGATCGTAAGAACATAACAACTTAGGCAAAGTTATAACTTGAAAGACTTTAAGAGATAAAGAGTCTTGACAAGGAGCAAGCTTAAGCAAAGACTCAAATCATATCATTTCTTCCCTCTCTTGGCATCATTGAAAAGACAAGAACAAGGATACAAAATGACTAGAATAACATACTCCAAGGCAAGAAATAGGTACGCAAAATACGAAATACTAAACGATTCATATCAAGCAAAATCAAATACTAAATGTCAATTTAAACTACAAACCACAATTAAAAGTATTAATGCCAATGGGCCGAAGAGGATAAGTGTTTAAGCCAAAATGGGCCGAATGGAATAAGTAGTTTAAAGACAAACAAGGTAAGACGAGAAAATCAAGCCACCTCCTTGGCTAACAAAGAATTGCATCCAATCTCGTTGCCTAAATAACTCTTGTCCAATATCGACAACATTCCTCTCAATTTTTGCAAAGCAACCATCAACTCCCGTCATCCAACCTCTCAACTCACCACTCATACCCGACCATGGTCACAGGTTGAGCTTGTGTTCCCCAAAGCCACGGTTTTGACCCCCTTATCAACAACCGCATCGATTTTCTTATCTTGCGCGTCAACGCGCTCTATTACCTTCCCCATAAACAATTCTAATTTTGATTCAATCCCTGAAAAATCAGCCACATTCGATTTCTCATCAACCGAGCCACCTATTAATTGAAAAGCCAATTCCGGACCCAATGCCTCCATTTTCATGAATTTCAAATATGTATCATTCATATCATCCTTCAAAAGAAGACCATAGCTAGTCAGATCAACAAACTCCTTAGCCTCAAGGACCCGAGACACCCACATCCCATAGGGTAAGTCTAGGATTGTATAGATTTTATCCTCGGTCACCGAAAAGCTAGTTTGAGAAATTCGAGAAAAAAAATAGGAAAATCAAGGTTTACAGGGTTACCTTCCAACCCGTTTTTAACCACCATCATCTTATAGTACGCAATCTTATCCCGTCCACCACAACGCGGAACCACCGTATTCCACAAAATATTTAACAGAAATTTTAATTTTGGGGACAAATTCCCAGCCAACACACAACTAGACAATGTAGCCCGATCATCGAAATACCGCTTAACCTCCAACCACTACAACAATTAAGCACTTGGGCCACGATAAAATTCGTGGCGCAAGTGCTAAATTTTCGTGGCTAAAGCATATTGCCACGGGAATACCTTTCGTGGCCCAAGTGGCCGTGGTTAACTGATAGCCACGGGAAAAACAATATCGTGGCTAAATTTCAATATATAGCCACGACTTCTCCCGTGGCTAACTCCCGTGGCTAAAAATTTATTCTCGTGGCTAAAAATAATTCCCGTGGCTAACGAGATATATATAAAATAAATAAATATAATGAAAAATATTATTATTATTTTCACAACCAAATATTTTTCACATATTGAATTATGCTGGGCCGTATACTTGATTTGCTAGTTAAGTTAATTTATTCAAACGTCATTTCGTGTCACCAATAATACACTTGTACACATCGGAGAAGCTTCCCAGGAGGTCACCCATCCCATGACTAATCTCCCCTGAGCACGCTTAACTAAGGAGTTTTTATGATGACCTTGCAAACATGAAAGTTTAAATTTGTTCATTTAATTAAAACTTTGAATCCTTTTAAAATGATTGTTGTCTTTCAAAAACTATATTAACTATCAATCGAAGATAAAAGTGTTACTTGATTTAAATATTTTTGGTGAAACATACATTTTTTTGGCTTAAACACTTTAGTTTTTGATGTTCAGTTCCCGGTTAATGATTTTGAGTCGTTTTTTTCCCCGAAATCAACAAAAATATTTTTTCAAGAAGGTAATTTAATCATGTTATCCTCTTCCCCCTTAATTTAGCGACATTCTAATTTTATTTTCTTTTTTATCAATCTTTTCATTTTTTTTCCTACGCAAAAAGACATGAGAAATTATTCTTTTTTAAAAATAAAAAATAAAAAAATAATTTTTACAATTGTTAACCAAAAAGTGGTGACTTTATGCCAAAAAATAAAAACAATTGTTGTACAATAAAATTTCTTATTTTTTTCCATTTTTTTTAAAGCGTAAATAAGAAATTACTCTTTTTTAAAATTTTGTTTCTATATATATTTCTTATAAACACATTTACTAAAATAACTCTTTTAAAGCACACTTTAATAAAAAAAGAGCTGTTTCTCGATAAACTCCAAAATTTTAAGTTACTCCGTCTTTGTTTCAACTTAATTCGTTTGTCACTTACCCAATTTACATTTTGAAACGTATGATTGTTTAGAAAAATGTCGAATAAGTTCAAAACCAGTTAGAATAAGTCACCTGAATTGCATTTGTAACCAATTTTTGATCAAAGTGTATTTTACACGAGTAATTTTAAAAAATTATAATTGTAAAATTTTAGAAAAAAAAAATGATTACAAAAGAAAGTAACTTCCAATTTACTATTTTCTAAACTCATTTCTTATTATACTTGATCGATTATTTATTCAAAAATTTTATATTATTTATAAAACTGATTTTAATTACTGATCGCTTATTTTTAACATATTTTCAACGTACCCTGTGATCGCTTATTTTCAACATATTTTTTTCTTTTCTTTATTGATTTATTAATTTGTTGAAAATTATCTTTTATTTTCATTTTTAGCGAACTTATACTATTTAATCATTTTTTTTATTTACTTCTCTTTTGTTTTTTTTTTGTCTCAAACATTAACCAAAATTTATTTAATCTTTTTTTTTTATATAAAATTATTAAAAATAAAGTTATATATCAATTTTTGAATGATATAGTTTCATAATATATTAGGTTTTGATTTCTAAATTAGAGATAATAAATAATAAACTTATTTAATTTGATATGATATACTTTTAAACGTGATAAACCCTTTTATGAATATTTTTCAAGATTATAAATTTTAAATTAAAATTAATAAAACAAATTGACATAAATTCACAATTTTCATAAACATAAATATTTATTTAGATAGATTTTTAAATTATCTTTGTTATGAAATAAAACGATTATAAATTCTTATTTCTAATAAAATAAAAAACAATACCAAATTTTGTATATAATTTAACAAAATTTTCAATCTTATTAGATAAAATAAAAGAATACCAACTTTTTATTAAATAATCAAATATTTTAAAAAATTTATATCTAAATGTACATTGGTATTATCTATATTTGTCAAAATTTCATTAGCATCTGTATTGTTTTTGTTTTTAAAATAACAAGGTTTACGTATTACTTAACATAAATATATCTTAATTCAAATCTTGAGAGATTTCGCCATGGTGTTTCTTAATTCGTGACTAAGCAAATGCATTGCCACGGACAAAATGTATGTCGTGGCTAAAAAAACTATTTGCCACGGAACAAGGCGTGGCTAGATATACTTTCGCCACGGGTCTGATATAGTTCGTGGCTAAGTTAATTATTAGCCACGGTTGTTGCGAAATTCGTGGCGCAAATGACTTTTTGTCACGGGAAAGCTTTTCCCCTGGCATAAAATTTTTCTAAATTATTAAAAGAATTTTTTCCCGTGGCTAAGCAAAATTAAGCCACGAATTATCAATTTCCGTGGCATAAATCGTGGCCCAAGTGTCAGTTTGTTGTAGTGAACTTAGCCAGATCCGACAGTTCTTCCCATGATGTACTCGGGTCAATTTTGATTCCATCATCAGGAACCAAAAACAGAGTACAAAAATTGTCAATGGAGACCGAAACTTCTCGGCCATTTACCACGGCATGCAAAACTCCAGCTTTCAAAGAGACATAAGCGTAAAATTGAATTACCTCCAATGGATATATAGGACCTGAAAACCGAGACACTTGCTCACACTCTTGAAAATTCAAGAAATCGTTGAAGAACGTCAAAGCTTGATATTTTGCACACCATACTTTCGGGAAACTACGACCACCATGAATACCATATTTAGCAACCCGGTTAACCAATTTTCGTTCCTCCTTAGTTAACCGAAGCTTGTCAAGTCCGGATGCTGTTTCTTGAGGTCAAAACTTGCGAAACAGAGGGCGATTGGTTTCCTCGATTTCCGTGTTGTCTTTAACAATATTAGCATCATCTTGTACCCTATTCTTCCCCTTATTTAATCTACGCCTTTTTGTACCTTCAAGAAACGAACCCGACTCGGTTTGAGTCAAATTGGGTGATTTTTGGTTGGGTTTAAGAGAGAGATTAGTGGGCATGCATGGTGCTTGAGTTTTGGAGTTTGGGGTGTTGGTAGTTTTGGAAGTGGACCGTGTGGAAGCCATGAATGAAAGCTTGATTTTGTTTTTCTTTTCGTGTGATAGGAGATAGATGGAGTTCGTGATGTGTTTTGATGGTGATAGTGATAGGTAATTATGAAGGGTAGTGTTAGGGTTTGGGTTTTGTATGGAGGGGGCACGTGAAATGCCGCCTTTTATTTCCCTTTTACCTTTTTTTTTTGTTTTTGAATTTCGGTAGGATAGTAAAAGGAATATAGGGTAAATATAGGTGAGATATGGTAATGATATGATTAGGAAAATCAAAAAAGATATGGTAAGATATTATTGTTTGGAAATTTCGGTCAACATGAGTTTCATGGGTAGAATTTTGGTTTGATTACGAAAGTGAATAAGATAGATTTTTGGCAAATATGTGGTCCATAATTCAATATCCATAAAATACTTAATATACAAGATATTTACGTAAAATATAAAATATTAAACACAAATATACTAGCAATGGAATACACGGACACAGTCATATAATCTCGTCTTATTCTAACCAGTCACGCAGGTTCGTAAAATAAATATGACGAATTTAATTGATACTGTTTAAACCAATTTCCCACCGCAAAATCTCAAAGCGTCTTCTTGCTAACGCCTTTCTTAAAATGTCAGCCCATTGATTTTCAGTACTACAAAATTTGAGTTTAATGTTGCCCTTTTCAACATGGTCACGTAAGAAATGATGTCTAATGTCTATATGCTTAGTACGAGAATGCTGAGCTGGATTCTTAGAAATAATAATAGCACTCGTATTATCACAAAATACAGGCATATTACCAACATTAACACCATAATCACATAGTTGTTGCTTTAACCAAAGTAGTTGAGATCATACCAGTCCTGCAGCAATATATTCGGCTTCAGCTGTTGATAACGCAACTGAATTTTGCTTCTTTGAGCCCCAAGTAATGATGCATGGTCGAACAAACGTAGCGAATCCAGAGGTACTTTTTCTATCTAAAGAACATCCTGCATAATCTGCATCTGAATATCCTACTAGATCAAAATTACACTCAAGTTGATACGATAAATATAGATTAAATGTACCAATTAAATATCTCAAGATACGTTTAACTACAATCATATATGACTCTTTAGGACATGATTGAAATTTAGCACAGACCCATACGCTAAACATAATGTCAGGTCTACTTGCAGTTAAATATAATAAAGAACCAATCATACCTCGATATGTAGTTTCATCGACACACTTACCATTTTCATCTAAGGTCAACTTGTTATCAGTTACCATAGGTGTGTCCATTGGATGAGCGTTTTCCATACCAAATTTTCTGATTAGCTCCTTGACATATTTCTGTTAGAGAATCTTTATTCCTTCCTTAGTTTGTTGAATTTGCAATCCTAGGAAGAATTTCAATTCTCCCATCATGCTCATTTCAAATTCTGAGGTCATTAGATCTGAAAAGTACTTGCACAATTTATTGTTAGTAGAACCAAAAATAATATCGTCTACATAAATTTGAGCAACAAGTAAATCAGAACCCTCCGATTTTAGAAATAGGATTTTGTCGACAGATCCTCTTTTAAAATTGTTTTGTAATAGGAATTTAGAGAATCTGTCGTACCATGCCCTAGGCACTTGTTTCAAACCATATAAAGCTTTATCGAGTTTAAAAAAATGGTTTTGAAATTTGCTATTAAAAAATTCGGGATGTTGTTAAAAAAAAAACCTCTTCTTCCAAATAACTGTAAAGAAAAGTTGTCTTAACGTCCATTTGGTACAGTTTCATTCCTTTATGAGCTGCGAAGGCGATAAGCAGACGAATAGCTTCAAGTCTTGCTATAGGTGCAAAGGTCTCGTCATAATCAATCCCTTCTTGTTGATTATATCCTTGAACGTCCAATCGAGCCTTATTACGAACAATAACTCCTGAGTCATCCAATTTATTTTTGAATACCCATCGAGTACCAATCACAGTTCGATTAGAAGGTCGTGGCACAAGGTGCCAGACTTTATTACGTTCGAACTGTGGAAGCTCTTCTTGCATTGCCACAATCGAGTCAGATTCTGCAAGTGCTTCTTTTATGTTGGTAGGCTCTATGGTAGACATAAAAGAATAGAACGAACAAAAGTTATTAATGTTCGTCTTGTTTGAACTCCCTTATTCAAACTTCCTAGGATACTATCCATAGGATGAGAACTCTTATATTTCCATTTCTTAGAGTTCCTAGGCTCATTGTCATCTGATGAACTTTCACTTTCCTCAAATGATTTAGAGTCAAGATTGGTTCCCCCTGAGCTTGACTCCGGGGTTATAGCTAAAGTTGTTACAACTTCAGTTACAAAATCTTGATATGGGTCCAAAGTTATAGCTTTATAAGTTATAACTTCGGTCTCCTTTTCCTTGTTTTGAGAAGAGACATTCGTATCATCAACAATTGTCTCAGTTCTTTTTTCAAGATCATTTGCGGATTTATCAAGTTCATCATTGATTCCATCAATAACTTCTTCATTTAATTCTGGTAAGTCATCGCTTGAAAGGCGAAAGTCGGGATCATTCATGTCTTTTTCTACATTCTGTTCAACTTGCTCAAGCACATTATCTTCATCAAATACAACAAGAACACTTTCTTCTATGCACAAAGTTCTTTTTTTAAAGACTTTAAAAGCTTTGCTATGATTAGAATAACCAACAAACACAGCTTCGTCACTTCGTGGATCAAATTTGCTTAAATTACTTTTTCCATTATTATGGACAAAACATTTACTCCCGAAGCAACGAAGGTGAGCTATATTGGGTTTTCTCCCTCTTAAAAGTTCATAGGGAGTCTTTTTGAGAATTGGTCTAATCATAGCTCTATTGTGCACATATCATGCAGTACTAATGGCTTCGGCCCAAAAGTTCTTAGGAAGGCCACTGCACAAAAGCATAGTGCGAGCCATTTCCTCTAGTGTTCTATTCATACGTTCAACAACACCGTTTTGTTGTGGGGTTCGTGGTGCAGAAAAGTTATGTCCCACACCATTTTCCATACAATATTCTATAAAAGCTTGATTATCAAATTCAGTGCCACGATCCGTACGAATGGAAGCTAACTTTTTATCATACTTGTTTTGGGCAAGCTTCATTAATACTACAAACTCATCGAAAGTTTCATCTTTAGTAAATAGAAAGATAGGCGATACATACCTTGAGTAGTCATCGACTAGGAGAAATACGTACCTTGATCCACCACGGCTTCTGACTTTCATAGGTCCACAAAAATCCATGTGTACCAACTCAAGTGGACGTTCTGTACTTACTACTCGTTTTGGTTTGAATGAAGATCTAACTTGTTTACATCTGGCACATGAGTCACACATCTTTTCTTGTTCGAATTTGATTGAGGGTCAACCCTCAACTAAATCCCACAATTTGAGTTTCTTTAAAATTGTTGGACTAATGTGTGCAAACCTCTTGTGCCAAAAGCATGAATCATCTACAATAGCTTTCATGCACGTAAAAGAACTTGTAGTAACTTTGTTTAAATCAATCATATACACGTTCCTTTTGTAGACCTTCTAGAATAACATTACTAGTACCTTCAATTATAATACCACAAACATTTGAATGAAAAACAACGTTATTGCCTTTGTCACTTAATTGAGTGATACTTAGCAAGTTATGTTTAAGACCATCTACCAGATAGACATTATTAATAGCATCCGAAGGAGATATACCAATCTTACCTACACCGATTATCTTGCCCTTCTTGTTGTCTCCAAAAGTGACCTTGCCACTGTTGAAGGGCTCTAGTGGAAGAAAACGTTTCATGTTTTTGGTCATGTGTCTCGAACAACCACTGTCGAGATACCATAATTTGTTTTCTTTCACTATCATCTGCAAAGAAATTTAATACAGCTTTTTCGTACCCACACTAAGTTGGGTCCTTTGTGGTTAGTAACTATGTATATTTGATCCTTCGTAACCCATACCTGTTTTACAACTCTTTTGGTCTTAACATAGGGTTTTCTTGGGTTATTATAGTGACGCATACTGGGTTTAAATGACTGCTTCTGATTCACATACGCTTTAGATTTTGAAGGTATAGATGTATAATCGAAAGCCATGTCATAAAACCATCTGAACTGATTATTTCTAAATTCTTCACGTTCAGGTTCAGGTTCAGACACATCAATACTAGACACGTCATGTTCTTTAACAAACTCAGTTTGATTCTTGTTGTCATTGACATATTTAACGCAATTTTCTTTAACATGACCATTGTGACCACAATAATTGCAAATCAGATATTTTGAAAGATTGATATATTTCCTTCTTCTGAAATCACGGTCAGAAGGAGTGGATTTGTACTTATCATGGTCTCTACGACTATAACATTCATGATTTAGACCCATCTTCATGTTATTTTTAGACTGTTCGGTAAGGAAGTTTAAGACTTTCTGCCTTCCTTCCCATTTATCATGAACTTTTTGTGCATGTAGGAGCAACTCCGTCAAAGACTGAATTTCTTTTTCACATAACGAATGGTGTACATTAGAGTCTTTGGAGGGATTGTTCTTTTTAAATTTTTCACGAAAATCATTAAAACGTTTGTTCAAGATAAATTTCTCCTCATTATGTTGATTTTTGGCTTGGGAGAATTCAGCCTCGATATCTTTCAATTGCTGAGAAAGAAAAGAGTTTTCTTTCTTGTGATCAAAGATAGCAACTTCATTTTCCTTAGCTTCAGATTTTAAAAGTTCATTGACTTTCTTCAATTCTAAAGTTATAACCTCATTAGCTATAAATTTGGCTTGAAGATGCTTAATATTGAGTTTTAACTCTGAGATTATAGCTTCATTAGCTATAACTTTAGACTCAAGAGCTTCTTTCTCAACATTTGTCATGTCTGAAGTTGTAGCTGAAGTTGCCATAACTTTAGATTTGAGCTTTTTTGCTTTGGCCTTTAGAAGTTGGTTTTCCACAGCAATGTCAAGAATTTGTTCCTTAAGATCTTTTAATTCAAGACTCTGTTCATGACAATGATCTAAGGCTTCTTCAAAATACTTAATTAAAGAATTCTTAGACAATTTCTTAACTTTCGTTTTAAGTTCAAGATTACTAACCTCATCATCTTCTGAATCTGGTTCTGAATCTGAAGTTCCGACAAGGCACATCTCGGATTCACTCTCGTTATCACTGTTAGAAATTAGGTCAAGACTGACGTTGCTCAGACATAGGTTGGCGACTTCTTCTTCCTCTAACTCCTCATCTTTTGTGTCGTGATCTCCCCAGCAATAAGCCATCATGACTTGCTTGAATTCCTTCTTTGTTTTGTCTCGTTGACTTTTGTCTTTGATTTTCTTCCAGGTAGAGCATTCCTTAATCATATGATCATTCTCCCCACACTTGAAGCAACCACGACTTGAGAGAGACCCTTTTGACTCGATTGGCTTCTTATAATATTTGTTAGTGTTATTGTTAAACGTTTTTACTTGTTTTTGATTAAAGAATTTTTTCTTAAAACGCCTAGCAAATAACATCGTTTCATCTTCAAGATCCGCATCTTGTTTTTCACTAGACTCGGCTTGTAAAGCCACTTTCTTACTATTACTATCGTTTGCCTCATCCTCATCAAGAGTAATCTCGTGAGCCATTAGGGTTCCGAGTAGCTCTTGATAAGATAGGTTAGATAGATCTTTACGTTCTTCAATTACTGTCACCTTAGGTCTCCATCGTCTAGATAGACTTCAAAGGATCTTTCTAACAATTTCCTCGGAGTCAAAAGTTTATCCAAAATTTTTCAATTAATTAATGATGCTAGAGAAACGAGTGGACATGCTATCAAGCGATTCATTTTGCTCCATAGAGAACAATTCGTATTTTTGCATTAACAATGCAATACGTTGCTTTTTGACAACAGTTGTCCCCCAATAGGCTAACTCTAGACCATCCCATATTTCCTTGGCAGTAGAGGTAGATGAGAAACGGTCAAACTCAGTAGAAATCATGCCGTTTTGCAACAGACTGATAGCTTTTGAATTTTTCTCAGCTTTCTTATAATATGCCTCAACATAGTCATCTTCTTTCTTTTCGGTGGAAGTGGCAGTAATAGATCCAAGCATGATCTTATTAGGGCCATTCTTAATGATCAGCCAACACTCCCAGTCGTTACCCTTTATGTAATGGGTCATCATATTTTTCTATAAACTATAGTTCTTCCCATTGAATACGGGACACTTTAAGTGTTTGGAATCCATTAAAATAAAATTAAATGCAACGGAAAATAAATATATAAAAAGATAAAAAATACGGATCAGACTCCTTGCTCCAAGGCAATCAAGAGCACGAGGCTCTGATACCAATTGTAGAGTCTATTGATCGAATACGAATATGGGGGGGGGGGGGGGGTGAATTGAGTATTAAAAATTAGCCCCACTTTGTTTATTTATATGATATGCAATTAATTATTTGATCTTATATATTAAAATCAACTAATTAATTAATCAAAGTAAATACTGATAACGAAATAACGAAAAATAAAGAGAGACACACGTGATTTTTGAAGTGGTTCAGTTTCAAAAGTTGAAACCTACGTGCACTATTCTCGCTTAATAATCTTTAGTACCTTTCGCCGGATTACAAAAATTATCAACCCACTCGTATAATCATCTATGATTATAACTCAAGGTGAGTATCGCTAAATACTCTGTACTATCTTACGTTAATAAGAAAGTACAATATCACTCACAAGGATTCTCGTTAAAGAATAAGTAAGATTATGTGATTTACTATTATCCAATAACGTATTTGACGTGAGCGATTGACAAACAAGATGCATGACTCTTTTGAAAAATAAACACTAAAAATAATAAATATTTTTCTCAAAGTTTGCTTTAAAATCAATTTATAAAATTCTCTCAATTATATAAAAGCCGTCGTTGAATGATTGAGATGGAATGATTATTTATAATAGAAGCATAGGAGATATAAAATCTAAAATCCTAGCTTTATCTTTAACAAAAGATATTTATCTTTTAATATCTCAAAGTAATGTTTGCTTTATCTTTAAGAAATATATTTATTTTTAATATCTCAAAATATTGTTGCGAAGATATATTAGAATCCTAGGTAAAGGTTGAAAGTCCATAGACCTTAATTAGACTCTTCTAATTATTTACTAAATTACTTATTAATTTAGTTTATAATGATCTATGTAACATGCATGCAAATATAAAGACATTTACATAAAAGAAGAAATTTCCTCACATTGATATGGAAATTATATGGGCACAACAAGAACTCCTTCTTGTTGTTCTTGAGCTATAAATATGGATGAACACAAGAAATCTCCAAACAAGAAGACCTCCTTCAAGTTGCACCAAGATGACACCAAATAATCTACCCTTATTATTAACTAGATAATAAGATAGATATAATACTACTAATATTATGACTATATTACTACACTAGTAATACTTAGTAAATATTAGTATATGAGAGTTTTAGTGAGAAGAAGGATTTTAGAAAGAAGTATGACAATTGAACAAAAATCAAGTCATTAGAAAAATGAACACAATGCTCATTTTAAGGCCATTTGGCCGGATTATTTAGTCCACAATTGGACTATTATTTGTTCAATTTTATCACATGCATTTGAGTGTAGTGTTGTAGAAAAGATGATGATTGTTTACTACTTGTTATGTCACTTTCAAAAAGTAACTAAAGAGTAAAAATAAGAACAAAATCATCACCATGTAACTACTACCAAAACCGGTCCATTATGGCCTAGTTTGGTCCATTTTGATTTTTGATATTTGTCTCACAAATACTTATTGATCATATGGTTAATTATCTTGTATAATTAAGTGTTAATTTGATCATATAACAATTATATGACTCAATTAAATAAATAATATGTACTTAACATTTTAAGTAATATTTTACCATTATATCAATATATAATGGGTCCCACAATGCTTAGTTAATTTATTTTACAACTCCTTGTAAATATAATTAACTAATTACCTCTATCTCAAAACCTCAACTAATTTAGTAATTTAACGATTAATTACTAAGTTAAATCTTATTTAATCGTATTAAAATAAGATATAAATTTATTAGTCAATTATCGCATAATTGAAAAATAAGCTTAATCGAATTTGAGTTCTTAACTCAATTTCTAACAATTAACTCTCGTACATATCGAATATATGTAATGTACTAATTAACTGTATCGTATACAAATAATTAGTTACTATTTGGATTTCATCCTTTAGGTGTGACCGAAAGGGATCAGTTGATCACCGCCGTCAAACGACAATAACGTCAAACTCTAGTCAGCCAACCGTTATTGATTTACGTTAATCAACTGACTAATCATATATATAGTCAATAAATATCCCAATTATATTCCTGTGGCGCACTATTGTGGAGGACACCTACTCCAACAATCTCCCACTTGTCTGACACAAGTGTGCGTCACCGATTCTCTTGTCTCTTTATCACATCTCCCACTCAACGCAAGGTGTCTTTCAGGTCGCAACTTGCGATTGACAATATCTAGAGTGGTTTTCTCGATAGGGAGAGTAACTGTCTGACCGAAAATCTACCATAGATCTCTTTCCGAGCGTGGCCACGCATTTACAGTAACTTCTCCTCGAGTGGCCTAAAGATGTTTTTACCCAACGTGGGTGGACAATTCCTGTTGATCCATCTACTCTGTATGATGCAGATCACCATGATCCAGAAGAAGTCCATCGGCCTCCTTTTACGGCACGACCTAGAACATCAACCAAAACCAATCGGAAACTGCACCGACTTAGATAGACGGTCGCCAGTCAAAAGAATCGACTTATAGGAATAAGATAGAAGACCCTGCCACGACCAGGCATCAAATAGTTGATTTAAGGGTTTCTACAATGTCACTGTCCGACAGAGTGTCATACAGTCTGTCTATGTAAACGACCAGTCATCTCCATGACCCCATGGTGCTGAACCAACCATCGATCGACTTACAATCTAGTCATTTCGAGACGTCACCTCATTGAGTGACTAGGGACAAAATACTAAGTTCATCCTGTTCACTTGAATTAGGTTCAACCTTTCTTTCAACCAATTCGGATAAACAAAGTATTAAAATTTAGTCAAACTAAATAATGGAGTTTTTAATGAAACTCTAACAATGAATGCGATTATCAAATATTTGGAAAAATTGATACTCTATCAATAATTTCATATCTTATAATCTTTAGCAATTCAGGTACATATTTCAATCCCCATTGAAATGACATGACTATCATGTTCAGCCTGCAAAAAGCATGGCTAATGGATTAGCAATACTTGCATCTTTCCTATCGTTCTGATTGCTATTTCTCTTTGTCTACGTAATCTCATATTACATAAAACTTTCTGAGTACGTGTCTAGATTTTAATCTAGACTTAGGACTCTTGGCCTAAAGGGGTAGCTCCCACTGTTTTAATTCCAGTATATGGGATAGGATATACAGCTATATAACTCTTTCTAGTCCCGCCAATACGGTCGGATCCAAGCTACTTTCATATGCATCATCATATGACGCATGTATACTCCATTCCTTTGTTAAATATCGCAATGATAAACTGCCTGGAACACTTTCCAGCGGATACATACTTTGTATTGCAAATGTCACCCTACTTGGAACCTTTCGCAATGTATTTCTGCTTGGCACTCGCCAACAGATAAAATCTTCTATGCAAACACAGCCCTCGTGAATTTCAATCCTTTGATCAGTTTGGACTGAGTCTGTGTAACCTTACACGCAACTCCTTTTAACTCCAACACATGGATCATATCTTTAGTCCTTCGCAAGTACTAAAGATGTTCTTTATGGCTATCAAGTGACTCTCACTTGGATTTGATTGCAAATGATTCGTCATACTCAAAGCATGCGAAATGTCGGATTGAGTATACATCACAGCGTATATAATTGATCCCGCAGCGAAAGCAAAAGGACTCAATTATGATGTGTTCAACTTCCTTGAACTAGTCAAAGATCTTATCAATATAAGAATTTTTGACTCAATGCTAATATCCTTTTAGATTTATCTCCATAAATCCAGATATCTAAAAGATGTATTCTACTTTTCCAAAATCTTCCATCATCTAAAATGATCAATATGTCTCCACATATAAGACTGATGCACACCACATTACTCCCACTAAACTTCATGTATAAACATAATTCCTCGAGATATCGAGAAATATTTTATGACATGACTGACAGATCAATTCCAACTCTTTAGTGCTTACTTAAGACATCCTCTTAAGCTTGAAAATTAACTCAGGATAGTTAGGATCTACGAACCCACAGGTGAATATAAAATACACTACCTCTTCTAGAATCGTATTCAAGAAGGTGGTTCTTGAGATCCAGTTGGCATCATACTTTTATGATATGCTGTAATCGCTAAGTATATTCGAATGGATCAAAGAATTAAGGTTGGTGCAAAACTCTTTGCCTACCAAGTTATCTTTGAAAACATTTTAATATTCATCCATTTTAATGTTCATCCATGCAAATTTCGATCTTAAAATCAATTTACATTGAAGAGGTCGTACTTCTTCAAGTAAAATTTACCAGGTCACATACCTGACCATCATGCATGGAGTCCATTACGAATCGTATGACTCTAAGCCATATCAAGAAGTTGGGACTAAAAAAAGTCTTTTATACGTCGCATATTAGAATTCATCACTATAAAGGAGCGATAAAATTCCACCTGACCTCCTAGGTTCCGAAGAAACAACTACTGAACAAGCAATGAGGAAAACTTTTTCCGAACCATATGCTCAGTTTGTGGCTCTTGAAACATTTTCTCCCACTCTGTCTTATCAAAAAATAATCGTATTTTTATTGAAAGACAGCATCACGAGTCACAAACGCTTTGTTCTCGTGGTCAATGTGGGATTATTGAGCACTTGTTTCATTCAAATAACTTATAAATTAGGTACGCTACCTACCCATATCGTATATGAAATGAAATCAGACTGTTTTAAATGTGTTTTAATATGGTGGGAAAAGAAATAGCAGACAAAAAATTAAGATCCCAAGGTTAGTCAAATGGCTCATTTTGACTTGATAAAGACAAAACCATATCGTATAAGGTTCTGTTTCTCTATTCAACAACACCTTATCTAATAATGTGTGTTAGAGAAGTTAACTTGTGAAACCATTTCACACTACTTTTGGTGAAAATCAAAGTCAATACTTAGATATTTATAGTTACGATTTAGTCGTAAGTCCTTGATCTAATGCTCTAGTGGTTAACTACTTCTCATTGAAGCTCTTTGAACTTTTCAAAGATTTCTCTTAGCACCTCATTAAGTAGAATCAAACATAATATCTACTTAAATCGTCGGTAAATCAAGTGAAGTAATCATTACCATCTCTGGTTTTGTTTGTTATTGGACCACACGTATTCTTATGTAATGGGGCCAATAATTTACTAGTTCGATTTCCTTTTCAACAAAAGGGCACGAATCATCTTGCCTTGAATACAAGATTCGCACACACCATAAGATTCAAAATCAGATGGTTTAGAGATAGTTATCAATACTATCCTCTTAATGTGCTACCAATGCCAGAATTAAGATTAAGACTAGGTCACGTCAATTTTGAGCCTGTTTTCAATCTAT
>JAIUZE010046965.1:0-11311 GCA_022085475.1 Heliosperma pusillum | reverse complement strand
CACTACGTTCGGATCGTGGTGGAGAATATCTTTCGAATGAGTTTGATCAACACCTCAAAGACTGTGGTGTAGTACTACAGTTAACTCCATCTGGAACACCACAATTGAATGGTGTGTCCGAACGGAGAAATCAAAAATTACTTGATATGGTTCGATCCATGATGAGTCACACGGTTGTACCTGATTCATTGTGGGGTTATGCTCTTTTGTCAGCTGCTCTAATACTTAACCGAAGTCCGTCTAAAGCTGTAGACAAGACTCCATATGAACTATGGAAGGGAACGGTCCCTAACTTGTCCTTTATTCGGGTTTGGGGATGCGAGGCTTATGTCAAGTGGAGACCTGACGATAAGCTCGGCCCACGATCGGTCAAGACATACTTTATTGGTTATCCAAAAGGGATGTTTGGTCATTACTTTTACTCGCCTACCGAACATCGAGGTTTTGTTGCGGCTAGTGCGACGTTCTTAGAGAAAGAATTTCTCGAGAATAGGACAAGTAATGGAACCTTCGAACTGTCGGAGATTCAAGAACCAACAACCGAGCAACCAATGGAGGAAACTGTTCCTTCATCATCAGCTGCGGTAAATATTTCTTTGGAACCTAGGAGGTCGGGTAGACACTCTATTCCTCCAGACAGATACATTGGTATGGTCGAGGAGAATGAGAGTGATGACGTTTTACTCCTAGAGAGTAACGAACCCGCTACCTATAAAGGTGCCATGACATGTTCCGACTCTAAGCTATGGCTTGACGCCATGCAATCCAAGATGGACTCTATGTATGAGAATGACGTATATGATCTGGTTGACTTACCTGATAAGGTTCGGCCTCTTCAGTGCAAATGGCTTTACAAAATAAAGCATTCTGTAGAAGGACAACCAGATACATACAAGGCACGACTAGTGGCAAAAGGTTTCACTCAAGTGCACGGTTTGCATTATGATGAAATCTTTGCACCCGTAGTCATGCTGCGTTCCATTCGGATAATCTTAGCGATTGCCGCTTTTCATGATTATGAAATTTGGCAGATGGATGTGAAAACCGCCTTCTTAAACGGTTATTTGGAGGAGGAGTTGTACATGGTACAACCCGAAGGTTTCATTGATCCTAAGAATCCTAAGAAAGTATGCAAGCTTAAGCGTTCCATCTATGGACTTAAGCAAGCTTCACGGAGTTGGAATCATCGTTTCGACTAGGTGATAAAAGAGAATGGATTTACTCGATCGGTCAAGGAACCATGCTTATATATCAAGTCGAGTGGGAGCAAGATTGTCTTCCTAATATTGTATGTCGATGACATACTCTTGACTGGGAATGACATACCTATCTTAACTACGGTAAAAGTTTGGTTAAAGAACCATTTCCAGATGAAAGATCTGGGCCAGGCACAAAGAATTTTGGGGATCCGTATCTACAGAGATAGGTCACGACGGATGTTATCTCTCAGTCAGGAGTCTTATATAAATAAGATTCTTGAGAGGTTCATCATGACCAACACCAAGAAGGGGAAATTTCCAATGGTCTCTGGGATGCAGTTGAGTAAAGCTCAGGCACCAAAGACATCGGAAGAGGTCGAGCGCATGAGTCGGATTCCTTATGCATCAGCTATAGGATCGATCATGTATGCCATGATATGCACACGTACAGACGTGGCATATGCATTGAGTATGACAAGTATGATACCAAGGGACAATCACAGGTGAAACAACACTGGATGGCTGTTTAAGAATATCCTTAAGTACCTACGGAGGGACATAAGGATTGGTGGGTTTGATTATGGAGGAGGAACGTTATGCGCAGTCGGTTTACGCAAGATGCCTAGCTTCCAAAGGATCGAGATGATGAAAATCTCAGTTGGATTCGTTTTTACTCTTAATGGCGGCGGTCAGCTGGAAAAGCTCCAAAAACAAACTGTTATAGCAGATTCTACGACGAGTCCGAGTACTATGCTGCTTCAGGGGCTGCGAAGGAAGCTATATGGATGCGTCAATTCTTACAAGGACTAACTGTAGTTCCTAGTTCGGATGACCCGATCACCATCTATTGTGATAATAGTGGTGCCATCTTCCAGGCTAAGGAGCCCAAGTCCAGCAACAAGTCTAGGCATGTACAACGGAAGGCTCACATGATCCGAGATTACGTGGAGCAAAGGGAAAGAGTGATAGACAAGATTGCTACGGATGATAACGTCGCAGATCCTCTCACTAAACCATTGAGATATGATAAGCATGAAGGGCACGTTATTTCCATGGGAATCAAACGTGTTCCTGAGTTGTATTAGTTGTTTTATATGGATTAGACACCTGTATCTTTTTCATAAAAACTATCTATAAAATCATCGTTTTGTTTTATATTTTGTTTTTTCATGTGGGTTGTACTGACAACATTGAACACCACAAAGTGAACTGAATTACATTATATTTGTTTTGGTCCGTAATCGCCTACATGAGCTGATAACTCTGGCAATTATTCTGTGCAGTCGATTGATGGTGGGTTCAACGAGCCATAAGTCAAACAGTTGACTGATCGATCACATATGCGAGTTATAATGATACCTCGCAGGACATTTTTGTGACAACGTTATGGAGTCCTAAATGTTTCAGAACATTAGGTGTCAGGTCGTGGATAGGACATCCATAGTGTTCCTAGAGTCGATTCTTTTGACTATCGACTGTCTCTTGAGATAAAGGCAGTTTTTGGGTGACTTTGGTTTCTTTCTCATGGTCGACCGTAACAGGAGGCTAAGTAGATTTTCACTGGGTCATTTCATACTGCGCTTGTATCTGCAAGATTCGAGTTGAAGAAAATATCCAACCTTTATCAGGATATGATATTTCTCAGGGCCACTCGAGGAGCTGTAACTGAAATGCATGGCCATGCTCGAATATAGATTCGTTTATCAGTTAAGTTACTCTCTAGTCGGGGAAACCACTCTTGATACTGATCACTTGTAAACTACGACCTTTGTGAATACGGACTTTGCAAATTGGTTTACATTGAGTGGGAGAAATTTATTATGGATATGAGAATCGGTTATCGCACATACACTTGTACGGACAAGTGGGAGATTGTTGGAGCTAGTGTCCTCCACAGTTAGTGCAATAACATAAATAAATCTCTGTAGGTTCACAGGGTATACTTTGTATAATAATCAGTTGATTAACGTTTATCAATAACGGTTGGCTTGCTAGATAAGTTTGACGTTATTGTCATACAGATGGCGGTGATCAACTGGTCCCTAAAAGTCACACCTATAGGATGTGTTTGAGAGATGTGATTATTTGAGAAAATAATCATATTGATACCCTATTATATGACTAAAAGGTTAGTCAGTGTATTTGAGTAAAAGGTTAGTCAATGTGATGATGACAGATTATTCGAATTAACTGTAATTCGTAAATTGAATATAAAATGTTATATTTAATTAATGTATATAATGTTGGTCTAAACTAAATATAAACGGTTATATTTAAGTTAGAGGATATGTATTACACGATATTATTATAGTGTATTGGTCCGGCATTACTCGATTCATGTAACGGTCCATTGCTAGTAATAATTAATACATATTATATTATGTACATACTTAATAGAGGTTGAGTGGATTGAGGAAACTAGGGTTGGTGTATGAGGCTTTTCCTCTTGTGTTTGGTCCGAACAAAAGGAATGAAAAAGTAAATATAAACCCTAGTCTACTACACTCAAGGATACGGCACACACATAGAGCAAAAGAGAGGTTTTTGATAAACCCTATTTTTGGCACTGATTGTGACGGCACAAGTGAGAAGGAGTAAAATTCTGATTTTAAAGACTCCCTTATTCATCTTGATATTGATCATCATTCACAACACACAAAATACAAAAGTTAACAGTACTTTTTGAAAAGATTTCTAGCAAATTCAAGGGTATTTCTCGGAGCATCTTGGGTGCAACGATTAGGAGGATATCTACCTTGATATCTCTGTTCTTTACGCCAATTGCTAGGACCGAAGGTTGATTTCTAAATCTCTACTATTATTCTTGTTTTCGTTTATGACTTGCATAATCAAATTATTACTTTTCTTTATAATCCTATATTAATTGTATTGTGGTAATACCGATTTCCCACAAATGCATACTTAGGGTGTTCCAAATGCGGTAGGCGGGGAGACATACCGCTCGGGGAAATCTACTCTTGCCCCAAATGTTGCAAATTAGACAATTGCGTGTCAACACCAAGGTACGCCTACTTGCTGTGATTGCTTGACTTTCGACAATGCATACGAAACCCACTTTCTAGGCACATATCATACAATTTAATAAAGA
Source organism: Heliosperma pusillum (assembly GCA_022085475.1). Lineage (NCBI taxonomy): Eukaryota > Viridiplantae > Streptophyta > Magnoliopsida > Caryophyllales > Caryophyllaceae > Heliosperma > Heliosperma pusillum. The sequence continues at coordinate 7,003 of JAIUZE010046965.1, read as the reverse complement.
CGCTACTATGACAACAAGATTACATCAACACGCTGCTTTGACTACAGGATTACATTCAACTTCCAAGCTAGCGACGGTACAAGCATCCTACCGCTTACAACTTTTACCGGAGACTCAGAGAAGCTCTTTCGAATGACAGCAGCTGACCTTTTTTAGGGCAAAACACTCGGTGAGCCCACATTGTTAAATAGTTTATGGTCATAATTTCGTCAATAGATTCACCTTGAATAAATACACCAAATTTCCAGTGCTGCACCACCACGCCATCTGTTGGCGCTGCAAAAGCAAGTGAATCTATGTTTGCATAAGCATGGCTTAACATAGGCACCATATATGTATGCAGGAAGATATAGCAACATTTACATATGCCCGCAATATGCTTGCTGAGACGCCATTCTTAATACAGGTGAGTCCAAAAACAACTCTTGCGACAAACAATGTTCTTCAGTGGGAGCTTAGACAAGTTATAGTGGAAGAATCTACTGCGCAGCTACATGATAAAAGTGTTGGTTTTGAACTAAACTCTCCAAATATTACCTCACCAAGTGTTATAAAAGACATTGAAATCAAGGACCAGGCAGCTGAGAAGAAAAGGAAACTACCTTGGCCTGAAACTGCCTATAACAACACTGTTAGCTAATGAAGTGGCTGCCTCTCATACCGCAGTACCTTAACCGCTGTTGTAACCACAATCATCAGCAGCAGCTAAAGCAATGTAGACTTGGTACTTTATTTTGGTGATGCTAGCTAATTAATAGGTTAAGAACATGATCCGCCGTGGTAGGTAAGTTTGCGTGCCCTCTCGTATTTTGCGGCCAAATAGAACAACATTTTCAGTATTTTCATTAGCGTGGCCTTTTGATGAATACGACTCTAGACATATGTAAAAAAACAGGATTCTGTCCAAGCTGAAATCTTCCCATGTCAACAAACATGGCAGTGTTTGTGGGCATGCTGGTGAGCAAACTTCTTTGACTAAATTAGTTTCGTCAAAATATTACGCATTCAGATTCTCATAACGCACTGTCACTGGTTACTCCCGCGTCTTCCCAATATAAGGGGATAGACCAAAAACACACAACCATCCTTGGATATGTGGTCAATCTTCACAACACATTTACTGAGATAAACTCCAAGGAACCTTTATAGAAGGAATAAATGACATGTACCAAACTCACTATCTGTAGAACTTTTTGCTTAAATGGGGTCGAATCCCAAACTTTTAAACAAAATAAGGCGGGTTTCAAACTATTTACCAATAATGGGTCCACGTCACTATTTTGAAATAGAGGTAGCTTCTCGCTGTCCGGGAGAGCGAGAAGTTGAAGAGGCTTAACAAGCTACGTTCGTCGTCTTCGTTCTCCCTACTCCGACCACCAAATAACGAAATACAACCAACATTGTCTTCCACTCACTTCCCTTATCATATACACATATTTGGTTGAGTTATTAGCTACACAGTTTGCGCAAAAAACGACCTGTAATATCGCCGTTCACTAACAATTTCGGTTTTGCGGAAATGAAAATGTTAGTGAACGGCGATATTATGGGTCGTTTTTTGCGCAAAACGTGGAGCTAATAACTCAACCAAGTATGTGTATATGATAAAGGAAGTGAGAAGAAGACAATGGTGGTTGTACTTCGTTATTTGGTGGTCGGAGTAGGGAGAACGAAGACGACGAATATAACTTGTCAAGCCCCTTCAACTTCTCGCTCTCCCGGATAGCGAGAAGTTACCTCTATTTCAAAATGGTGACGTGGACCATTATTGGTAAATAGTTTGAAACCCGCCCTATTTTGGTAAATAGTTTGGGTTTCGACCCCATTTAAGCAAAAAGTTCATATCTCTAACTATATAATGAGTTAACTAGCAAATTTTTAACTCATTAAATTTTTAATCAAACAACCTTTATTAATTCGCCTGCATCCTCGATGTCAGGCATGGCAAGTGAACACGTGCTAATAACATGTTTCTTGTCTTTTTGTAGGGGCACAAATAGTCTTACTCGGATCAAAAAATAATAATTCGAAAATAGATGCCATAATAATCTGGCTCCCAAACAAGCAGTACGGAGGTACGTCTCATGTTGTTAGCTTCACTAATAATTTTCTTCCAAGTTTACAACTTCAGAATTACAAAGCCTTCATTACAATACTTATTAGAGGACTAACTAGAGCTAGAGTCCATTACTAAAAACAAAATACAAGTAGGCCCATATTAATTAAAGGAATACATAAATACATACTCAACCAAGAAAAAACAAACACGCATTTAGTAAATTTGACGATTGCAGCTGTCATCGGAAGAGGAGGACGACTCCCTCTCCTCTTCTCGTTGCTGTATAAGCCGCTCCTCACGCTGGGCTTGAATATGATCACAATAAATATCCAGGATACCAAGCATCTCACGCTCACCATCTTGACAAATGACAATCCTGCCTCTCGCCCCACAAAGATCAACCACCACATTCCAGTTTAAGATTGACTTCAGCCTTTCGAAGAACATGATAATTTCCCCCTCTAATTGACTAAGAACTTTACGCTTATACTGAACAATAGCTACGTAAAATGTTAAACAATTACTCAATTAGTTACATTGTCACACAGAGTACAATATAACGATCAATGATAATAGAAGCACTTTAGAACTTACCGTTTGGAACATTGTCACTCAATACCGCTTGGTGGATCTGGCACGTGTCCTCTACAATAAGATGACAAAGGATCCCTAAATTTGGTTCTTGATCACTAAGTAGATTCCATATTGCATCTGATGACATAACTATGTTTAGGCGGCTAAACAGTTTTGGCGCTTCTTGTGCAACGTAGTCAAGTTTTCCTTGGATGCTCCTAACTATGCGAGCGTTCCTGGACATCCTAACAAAAAGAGTAAGAATTACACAAGAAGAGCAAAATGGGGACAGAGGTATGAATGTATGTGAAGAAAGAGGAATTAGTGTAGACAGCTAAGTCAAGCAAATTTATAGAAAAGGCCAAATATTCTTCTCTACCATACATTCAAGTCCATACAAATTTTCCAACAGGAACAAATAATAATCCCAGCCACAAAATCTGAAATTCTAACTTTTACATGTGATCAAATTTGTGTGGATAGCATGCACCTAACAAAAGAACATTCACAAGCAAACAATAAAAATCATCACTTTTTGGGAAATACACAAATAAATAGTGTACAACAAAAAAATTAAAACAATTGCAAGATCTTGCTAAGGTAAACAATTTTCCCTAATTAAAGTGGTATATAACAAACAGTGACAAATCGAATAAAATAAAACACTAATTTAGTTTCGACAATAAATACGTCAAGTTATATGTTATATCAAAAAAATATGCATTACATACAGAAGTATTGAAACGAAATACTACAGAAGAAAAAAAACAATACAATAGTCTCAAAATCAAGTACATAGTCAACTGTATATTGTTAAAAGAGCATTGGCATAAAAAATCAGCAGAGAAATGTATTCTTCAACAGTGAAGAAAGCACACAAACAGTACACAAACTACATACTGCTACAACACATACACTGCATCACATTTAGATTGTGTAAACAGTTGAAACAGTCACAGTCACTTCAAATATGACAGGGTATGTCCTCAAATTACCCTTACCATGCTTATACATTTAACCTACCAATCCCTAAGGTATGGGCTCTTTGTAAAATATTTGTTTACATTGTACTTTATAACTACCACAATTACTTATAAATGAAGGCTTCTGCTTTATGTTAATATATATCTTCTTCTTACATTCCTGTCTTTCTCTGTATGCACATATGTGTACACAGAAGTTCATAAAAGAGTAAGGAATTATACGCTTCAGATTCATTGTGCACAAAATATAACTTAAACTAACAAATTCCTACTTCCTTTCTACAGGTAAACATTCAAATTACAAATCATTAAATATGGCATCTTCAAGTTCAGAGGTAATGAATCCGGAATTAACCCTCTGTTTCAAGCGTTTAGTTTAAGGCACATACAAACAAGCTAAATTAAAATGATATGTAGTTTAATAACCATGGTAAGAGCATAAAAAAATCAAATAAGTTATTTAAACTCGTACTTAGTATTGCATGGGTACTATAAAAACAGACCCTGCATGACCATGGTTGTTTACTGGAATTAATTTATAATATCAATCGTCCTTTACCTTAGTTCAGAGAATTGCTATGTCTACCATGTTTTATATGGCTGTATGACCAGTTGGACCATACTATTCCAACCGGTATCTGGTAGTAGCTCATCTATTAGTTACAGAATTAACCACGAATAGTTGTATTAATCAATTTTAGCTTTCTGCAGTTTTCTTAAACAACCAATGAGTGTTTTATCAGCATAAACAGCCTAAATTCATGTGGGCGGCCTAACGCTAGGCTTATTCAAAACATAATACAAAGTGTTTATTATGTATATTCAACACTATTTTTGGAAAGCAAAGAACCTTTAACTTTTTCACATATGGCATTCGACTTATATAATACAACATAACCAACAATCTGTTTAGGTAGTAATAATAAACTGCGGCCCGTTGAGTAGATTAATGGTTATTCTTTAAAATATGAGAATCGTAGAAAATTGTAGAAACGTAAATTTACTTATGCTACGACTTGGGTGTGGGCCTGTAATTAGCCTGCATTTACATGTTATTAATTCATCTGCTAGGAAGCCCCATTTGTAATTGTGCTTACTTTTAAATTAAACAACTAAGTCTGATAAGCTAAACTGTTTTACTATTGCGCAGTTGCTGATTAGTGTTCCAGAGGAAGTTATGAACAGCGAACCAGTTCCAAAAGACCCTGAACAGCCACCAACAAGAGTAATAATACTGTTCTTACCTCTACTTAAGCAAATTACTGACCACCTAGATTTTCCACCTCCTTTTTATGATCTATTAGGGCCTCCATACAACACTGCTATTGTGTCTGTTACGGTTAACTGTGGACCAGTAACTTATGGATATGTGGGCGGTAAATCTTCAAACGCACGAAGCTCTTGCGAAAAAGCTGCGCAAAAAGCTGTTTTAGATATTGTGGACAAATTTGAAGTATGGGTTGAGGATATTTCAATGTGCAAAAGGAGGGAAATTCACCACTGTGCGGGTCTCTATCATTTAAAGCGCACTAAGATAGCTAATGAAATCAAAGGTAATTTTGGAAATCCTCTATCTGAAATAATGCCTATAGCCCCACCTCTAGGACAAATACCTTTGATAGTAGACTTCACATCAATTCTCAAAAGAGTTCACGATAAAGTTGACTATCAAACCAGCGAACAAGAAACCATTAATCATGGAAATTCCAGCTTCACCTCTTGGGTCATTATAACATACCCCAAGGGTAGTCTTAATACACAAACCATTTTCAGTATTTGTTCAAATGATATTCGGGATGCACGAAACAATCTGGCAAAGAGGGTGATCGAGTACCTGATACCTCTATACAACCTCCATATTGTTGATGTGAATTACAGGCCTACCAGTTTTGCCAAAGCCTCTTTCTCTCGTGACATGGAGAAGGAAAGTTGTATATCAATGAGAACACGCGTCCACGTGATCACCGATGTCTCTGCCACTTCACCCTATCTAATACCAGAAGAATGCCTCCCCCACGAGGCAAGGCATCTAAAATCCCTGGACTGAACAACCCCCCTCCCAAACCTAAGAAAAAAGCCAAAAAGTACTCCAAAATAAAACTTGCTGTAAAACAAGGGCTTGGCAATGGCCAAAAAGAATTCTTCAAAGTCCCTGATGATCTAGAAGCCGTCTTCAAAAAAATCTCAAAAGACTGATTTGATGTAAGCCTAGGTAAGATAACTAAGTATTATATCGTTACTTAATATATGTTTGTACAACTATCTTTTCTAGAAGAAGGTTTCAGTACTTTCCGTATTGAACTGTGCTACTATAAGAACAAAAACAGAGCATAGTTCAATGTCTTCTACGAAAGTTTTTGGGAAGAAATATGTCTTCAAAGTACCTGCTAATCTACAAGCCATATTCAAGAGGGACTATAAAGACTGCCAATTTGTAAGGCTAGCTAAGATAACTAATTATTGTAGCGTAACTTACAATATGTTTGTACAGCTATCGTCTCTAGGAGAAGGTTTCTGTGACACCCTCAAATTTGCGGAAAGAAAAAAAAATTATTTAAATACATAAAAGAAATATGATACTACATAACGAAGGTGTCATAAAATAAAAAGGGTCATTACAAAACGGAAATAATATTCTACAAAAGAAATATACAAGACGGGAGACATATCTCCCGTATAAATACGGAAATAAAAAGAGTACATAATAATATACAAACTAAGAACCAAATATAGGTCCAAGGTAATACTTCGCTCGCTAGCTCGTCAACGTACCCCAAATATGCATTCACCACTTGTTCGACCGCATTAAATAAAAACACGGAAGCCACAGTCAGTGGGGAGTAACTCCGAGTTCTCCCAGCCACGAAATGTCGAGTTTAATTAAACATGAATAACATAAAAGCAATGTATACGGAAAATACAAAACTTAACATATAAGATATGCTTTTCATGTTATGAAACAAATAACTAACATATTACCTAGCATATGAAAGCTATCATGTGAAACCGATAATAAACTATAACAAGAGGTAGGGAAGCTGGTATGCTGGCTCAGCGGTTACCCTGTAACATGGCCCTGATACACTCAAACCCTAATCAACACGTAATCATGTGAATCAGTTAACAATCGGTAATCCAAACTCTATCAATCTTAGCCGGCTTGCATCTCACCTTCTAAAACTCAGAAGAATCATCACAAACAATGAAAGACCCCAATACTACAAACAGGCATAAGTTCTTAGGACCATCGATAGTCGACTTCTGTAACTCGAGGCTATACCACAAGGTAGAAAAACATCCTAGTCCTAGACTGATCAGACCTAGCGACAACAACTATTCCATTCCCCGTCTCATGACATAACCGTACACGAGAAACTCTACTAGGCGA
>JAIUZE010046963.1:0-15336 GCA_022085475.1 Heliosperma pusillum | reverse complement strand
TGCTCAAACTTATAATCGACACTACTCCTTCATTTCTCGCTCAAATTCACTAAATCGTCTTATTCTTTCCCTCTCATCGTCCTCTATCTTAATTGGTAATAAAATTACCGTCTTTCTCGCTTTTCAATTTTTCCGTCTTTCTCAAAGGTGAATTATATTCATCTTTTATTATCTAATTGTAGGTGGTAACCTCCAAGACCTCGACGAGGACTACTACTTGATTGAAGAGGACCTCGACAAGGATTGAAGACGCGAAAAGGTAACGGTGAAGGGTTACTCGATATCTTTACGTGTTTTTAATGTTAGTAAACGGAATTAGGATAGGATGATTAGTCCTAGGATTTGTGTTGTTGATGATGATTGTTGTTAGTTGATGATTGTTGATGATAGTTATTGATTATTGATAGTTGATAGTAGTTATTTTTGATAATTGAAAATGGATGAGTGAAATGTTGTTGTTCTCGGGTAGAAGTGTTACCAGCCGGGTGACCGGCCGCCGGTCAGCCAACCGGCTGGGGACGCAGCAGAATGAATGTTGTTATTTGTTGTTGTGTTGTTCCCAACCGGGTGCCCGGCAGCCGGTCCCCCTGACCGGCTGGGAACTAGCTGTATTTTTGATGGATTTTGGTTTGTTCATGAGGCGTCAGCAGGGTGCCCGGCCGCCGCTCCACCTGACCGGCTGGCACCTTGCTGGAGTTATTTTCTTATTCTTTCTAAATTCTTAATTTATAATAGTTCGCATGGTTCGTTTATCGTATAAATTTAAATAATGAGTTTAAATATTAATGTTCCTAATATATGATATTCCCTTCGCTTGTATCGCATGTTTTGTGACGGTTTTTGATATATCCCACTTTGAGTCGGTTTTACAAATGTTATTGGTTTGAGCACTATTTGTTATGTGCTTTGTACTCTCATTCCCTTGGCTACCTCCACGTTCGTAAGGCGGGAATGTCGGAACGAGGAGTGTATCCTTACTGCTTAATTGCATGTGTTAGTGGGCATATAACGACGTTGTTGGGAGGCGAACGCTTTGCGTTGATCGACCCGGCCGTCAAATGTTGTATACTTGCGAGGTAGTGTCTTTGGATGACTTGACATGGTTTGTTTGTCGAGTCTCAATCTTATCAAACTTATGCCGATAACGATGAGATGCAAGCCCTAGTGAGTGTATGGTTGCCTAAGAGTGTCTTCCCCGAGTCTATCTATAGCATGATGGTTACGGATTTTTACACCATGTACCGATATCTTTACATATTGAATTGCCTATTTATCCTTATCGTATTTCACATGTATATCTATATATGCATTCTTCTACTTTCGTATTACCGTTTAAGTATGTTTATTGTGATATGGCTGGGAGAACCCGGAGTTACTCCCCACTGATTGTGGCGTTCATGTTTTTCATGGATGAATAGGTTGCTTGATTGGATGGCTTTTTGCTGGTGGTATTTTGGGTTCGGGTGTGAGCTAGCGGGCGTTGGCCTGGTAAATCACCTCTAGACGTTGTTTAGCTAGTTTGCTAATAACTTGTTACTTGATGATATTTTGAGAGACTCCGTCTCTTTGTAGTATATTCTACTTTGGTTTGTAATTATTTGACATTCCTCGTATTTTATCTTAGTATGTAAAAAGTTTTAAAAACATTGTATTTTCCGCTATATAAATCGCATGCTTGTTATGTTTTATTTCCGCATTCGCGAGGGTTGTCACAGTTGGTATCAGAGCTTTAACGCTCCCGACGCACATACGTGTAACACCCGCAAATGTACCCTATTTTTATAGTAAAAATATTATACGGATACTTTTCAGCGAAATTTAGTTTTAGTTTAGAATTAAATTTCCCGTATCTAGTTTAGAATTTCCGAATTCGTATTTGGACTTTACGCGAGAATTCGAGTAAGTTACGTCTTAAGACGTTATGGGCTTTTTCCATATCTTTTCCACTTACTCCCTCATATACTCTCCTTAACCCTAAACTCCCTCACACTCAACATCTTCATCTTCTTCAACAAGTAAACCCAAAACCCTAACCTCCATATTCTTCCAAGCTTAGAATCGTCACTACTCATTCATTTCTCGCTCAAATTCACCTAGGTTTGTCTTATTCTTTCCCTCTCATCGTCCTCTATCCGTATTGGTAATAAAATTACCGTCTTTCTCGCTTTTCAATTTATCCGTCTTTCTTGAGGTGAATTATATTCATCTTTTATTATCTAATTTTAGGTGGTGACCTCCAAGACCCCGACAAAGACTACTTCTTGATAGAAGAGGACATTAACGCGGAGTGAAGACGCGAAAAGATAACGGTGAAGGGTTACTCGATATCATTTACGTGTTTTATGTGTTTTCTATGTTAGTGATCGTATTTAGAATATGATTAGTAAGCTTAGGAATTGTGTAGTTGATGATAGTGTTGTTGGTTGATAATTGATATTGAGAATTGATGATTTATAATGATAGATGATGATTGTTGAATGTTGGACCTTAAGTGAAATTGTGATTTTCGTGTGATATTGACCCCAGTCGGCCGACCGGCAGCCGGTCAGCTGACCGGCTGGGGGGTGGCTGTATATTTTTAATGTTACGTAAAAACTTTTGCATGATTTAGGTCTCATCCGGCCGACCGGCAGCCGGTCAGCCGACCGGCTGAGACACACCTCAAATTAACTTCATATGCTCGTATGTCTTTGGTCCCAGCCGGGTAGCCGGCAGCCGGTCCATTTGACCGGCTGGGACACGCTGCATTTTTATTTGTTTTCAAATGTTACTATGGGTGCCAGCCGGGTAGCCGGCAGCCGGTCCCCTTGACCGGCTGGCACACGCTGACTTCCCATTTGTATTTCTTACTTATGTTTTTCGTTTATAATATTTCCGATTGTTCGTTTATCGTATAAATTTACGTAATGACTTTAAATATTAATGTTTCGAATATATGATATTCCTTTCGCTTGTATCGCATGTTTTGTGACGGTTTTTGATATGTCCCACTTTGAGTCGGTTTTTACACATGTTACGGTTTGAGCACTAATTTTTCTATGTGCTTTGTACTCTCATTCCCTTGGCTACCTCCACATTCGTAAGGCTGGAATGTCGGAACGGGGAGTGTATCCTTACTGCTTGATTGCCTGTGTTAGTGGGCATATGACGACGTTGTTGGGAGGCGAACGCTTTGCGTTGATCGACCCGGCCGTCAAATGTTGTATACTTGCAAGGTGGTGTCATTGCATGTAGCGTACCGCTTGTTATGATGCTTGTACTCTTTTCCGCCTCTTTCGTGAATGTCGACCGAATTTGGGGTACTCGGCGTCATTGATTGACCGAGTCTTGGATGCGAAACGTTTATCGCATGTCGAATCGGAACACGTTTATTCCGAGAGTATGGCCAGGTTTAGACTAGGATCGGATATTTATATCGTCGTCCTACCGGAGGAAATTAGTCTACATATACAAAATGTTTATCGTGTATGCGTTCAGGGAAATATTTATCCCGTGGATGCGATTTTAATCATTCTTGCCATGTACACGGTGCTAGTGCGTGTCATTTACCATGAGAGATGTCGTCAACGTATTGTACGTTTGGTTGGATGATTATATGATTGGTTTATTCGTGATCTTCGCATGACTTGACTTGGTTAGGTTGTCGAGTCTCAATCTTATCAAACTTATACCGCTAACAGTGAGATGCAAGCCCTAGTGAGTGTATATGGTTGCCTAAGAGTGTTTTCCCCGTGTCTATCTATAGCATGATGGTTACGGATTTGTACTTCATGTACCGATATCTTTACTTATGGAATTTCCTATTTATCCATATCGTATTTCACATGTATATTTATATATGCATGCTTCTACTTTTGTATTTCCGTTTATGTACGTTTAATGTGATATGGCTGGGAGAATCCGGAGTTACTCCCCACTGACTGTGGCGTTCATGTTTTTCATGGATGAACAGGTTGCTTGATTGGATGGCTTTTTGCTTGTGGTATTTTGGGTTCGGGTGTGAGCTAGCGGGCGTTGGCCTAGAAGATTCACCTCTAGACGTTATTTAGCTAGTTTGCTAATCCCTTTGACATTGATAACATTTTGAGAGACTTCGTCTCTTTGTAGTATATTCTACTGTGGTTTGTATTTATTTGACACTCCTCGTATTTCTATCTTGCATGTAAAAAGTTTTAAAAACACCGTATTTTCCGCTAATTAGTTCACATGCTTGTATGTTTTATTTCCGCATTCTCGAGGGTTGTCACAGTTGGTATCAGAGCTTTATCGCTCCCGACGCACACATGTGAACCCTAAACTTAAACTACTTGACCTTGAAATAATAAATGAGAGATGGGTAGAAGTTAAGGATTTTACTTGGTAGTCTATTTGTTTATGCTAAGTGTTAGGATTAACTTGTTTTGTTTTTGTTTCTTATAAAGATGGTTAGACCTCGAGTAGTAGAGAACGTTATGCTAGAGGCTCTTACGCAAGTGTTGAAGAATCAACAAGATGCGGCTATTGCTCAAGCCAACCAAGTTCCCCCTCGTAGAGAAGATAACCACCAAGGAGGCTACGCTTGGGTGGCAAGCCAAATAGCTAGAAGTAAGATTATACCTTACGGTGGAGAGCCGGACCCTACCGAGCTATCGGAATGGTTCCGAGAAATGGAGAAGCAATTTGATCTATACCAAGTCCGTGAAGAGGACAAGGTAAGGATTGCAAAGCACTTACTTGTAAGGGAAGCTGATAATTGGTGGGCTATTACTAGTGCCACCGCTACTCTTGAAGATGATTTCAATTGGGCTTGTTTCAAAGCTATAGTGGAAGGTCGATTTTATCCTAAGGAGCTCAAGCAACAAAGGCTCAAGGAATTTATTGACTTCAAGCAAGGTAACTTGTCGGCACAAGAATTCACTACGGAGTTCAACAAGCTTGCTCACTTTGCTCCGAGGCTTATCAAAGATGACGAGGACCGAGCTTTCTACTACCGCAACAAGCTTAGTGCTTTACTCCAAAGTAAAGTGAGGAGGAATACTACTTCCTTTGGGGATTTATATGATGATGCTTTATGGGCCGAGAATTCCATGAAGGCCATTAGGGATGAAGCTATGATGAATAATCCCTCTCCTTCTTTCACTCCTAGGCCAAATGTCTATGGGAAGAGACCGTTTACTCCGTCTTCCTCTAACTCTTATGCCAACAAGAGGAGATTCAATCCTCCTTCAAATGCAAATGCAAGAGCTCCAGCTCCTTTCATTCCTTGAGCTACTTCTAATGTGTCTCATAGGCCTTATGCTCCTCAAGCTCAAGCTCAAGGTCGCTTATGCAACTGTTGTAGACTTCCATACCATCCCGGTGTGTCTTGTTCCAACCGACCTTATATTTGCTACTTTTGCCAAAAGATTGGTCACCGTTATGATGATTGCCCCGATCGAAAGTTGCCCCCTCCAATTGCCAAACCTAAGGGTTCTATCTTCGTTCTGAGCCGAGCCGAAGCCGATGCTCATCCGGAGATAATTACGGGTATGTTCTCAATCTTAGAGCAACCGTGTCTTATTCTATTTGATACCGGTGCTTCTATGTCCTTTGTGTCTTCAACTTATGCTAATAAATTATCAATCGAGCCTACTTCTAGTGAGGATACTCCCATATCCTTACCATTCGGAGAAATTATCTCTTGTTCTAATCTTTATCCAAATGTCCCAATATCTATCGCGGGTACTATCTTTCCCACTAATCTCCTTAAGTTTCCTCTAGGAGAGTTCGATGTAATCCTAGGTATTGATTGGTTAGCGTTATACCATGCTAGATTCGAGTGTACAGATCAAAAGATTTATTTAAAGAGTCCTTTAGGAGTTAGAATAACCTATAAGGGATCTCATTCCCGAATGGGTGTGTCTTTGATTTCCGCAATGAAGTTGGTGAGTATGGTAAGAAAGGGTCACCAAGCATACTACCTCCTTACCGAATATTGAAGATGTACCTATAGTTCATGAATTTGTTGATGTATTCCCCGAAGACTTGCCCAGGATCCCTCCCGAGCGTGATGTTGAGTTTTCCATTGATCTTGTACCTGGTTCCGGACCCATAGCCAAAGCTCCTTACCGTATGGCTCCAACCGAATTGAAAGAGTTAAGGAAGCAACTTGATGATATGATTGAAAAAGGTTTTATTCGACCAAGTGCCTCACCTTGGGGTGCTCCCGTTCTCTTTGTGAAGAAGAAAGATGGTTCTATGAGACTCTGTATTGATTACCGTGAGTTGAACCGAATTAAAATCAAGAATAGGTATCCTTTGCCAAGAATTGAAGATTTGTTTGATCAACTAAAGGGTGCTTCTACTTTTTCCAAGATTGATTTGAGATTCGGTTATCACCAAATTCCCGTTCGTGATGTTGATATTCCGAAGACCGCTTTTAGTACAAGGTAGGGTCATTATGAGTTCAAGGTAATGCCATTTGGATTGACGAATGCTCCCGCTATTTTTATGGATCAAATGAACCGCACATTTAGTGAGTACCTTGACAAGTGTGTGGTGGTGTTCATTGACGATATCCTTATTTTTTCAAAGTCCGAAGAAGAGCATGCTATTCATCTAAGGACTATTTTGGGTGTTCTTCGTCGTCAGAAGTGGTTTGCTAAATTCTTCAAGTGTGAATTTTGGTTACCTAAAGTGTCCTTTCTTGGGCATGTGATTTCTAAAGAAGGTGTAATGGTGGATCCTTCTAAAATTGAAGCTGTGGTGGATTGGAAGAGTCCGACCGATGTTAGAGAAGTTCGAAGTTTTCTTGGTTTAACTGGTTATTACCGTAGATTTGTCAAGGATTTCTCTTAGCTTGCTAGATCGATGACTCAATTTTTGAAGAAGGAAACCAAGTTCCTATGGAATGAAGTTTGTGAAGCCGTGTTTCAAGAGTTAAAGAAAAGGTTGACTACCGCTCCGGTGTTGACTTTACCTGAAGATGGTGTAGACTTTGATGTCTATTGTGATGCTTCCAAGATGGGATTGGATTGTGTACTTATGCAAAGAAGGAAAGTGGTTGCTTATGCCTCGAGACAGTTGAGAGTTCATGAAGTGAACTACCCTACTCATGATTTGGAATTAGCCGCCGTTGTCCATGCCTTGAAAGTGTGGAGACATTATCTTATTGGTGTTCATTGTCGTATATTCACCGATCACAAAAGTTTGAAGTACATATTTACTCAAAAGGGTGTTGAATATGACACAAAGAAGATGGTTGGAATTGGTGAATGACTATGATTTTGAGTTGTTATATCATGAAGGGAAGGCTAATGTTGTTGCTGATGCTCTTAGTAGGAAATCTTCTCATTCCTTGAATGCTATGCGGGTATTGCCCGTTGATCTTTGTATTGAGTTTCGAAAGTTGAAGTTGGAATTCGTGGAACGTGGATTTGATTATGTTGGTGCTATGACTGCCGAACCTGTTTTTCTCCGTGAGATCCGCGAAAGCCAAGTTGATGATCTTACCTACAAGTCTATTCAAGCCATACTTCTTGAAGGAAAAGCTAAAGACTTCAAGATTGATGACAAAGGTGTTCTTAGATTCCATGATCGTTTGTTTGTGCCTAGTGCTCTTGACTTGAGAAAGCGAGTTCTTGATGAAGCTCACCTTTCACCTTATTCTATCCACCCCGGAGGTGATAAGATGTACAAAGACTTGAAGCTACAATTTTGGTGGCCGAATTTGAAAGGTGATGTTGTGTCTTATGTTGGAAAATGTCTTACTTGCCAACAAGTGATAATCGAACACAAGAGACCCGGTGGATTGCTAAAACCTTTGGATATTCCACTATGGAAGTGGGAATCTATTTCTATGGATTTTGTTATGGCTTTGCCAAGGACCGTTGGAAGTAAAGATGTCGTTTGGGTTATTGTTGATCAATTGACCAAGAGTGCTAGATTTATTCCGATCAAAGAGACTTGCAGTTTAGATCGACTAGCGAAAGCCTATGTTGATGAGATTGTTAGATACCATGGTGTTCCCAAGGAGATCATATCCGACCGAGATCCGAGGTTTTGTTCGAGATTTTGGAAGGCTTTACAAGAAGCCATGGGTAGTAAATTGTTGATGAGTACCGCATTTCATGCCGCTACCGATGGTCAAACCGAGAGGACTATCCAGACTTTATAAGACTTGCTTAGGGCTTGTGCACTCGACTTTCAATCTAGTTGGGAAAAGAGTCTACCGTTGGTGGAGTTTTCTTACAACAATAGTTATCATGCCTCCATCAAGATGGCTCCTTATGAAGCTCTTTATGGAAGGAAATGTCGAAGTCCTATTTGTTGGGATCTTCGTGACTTAGGTCCCGATGTTCTTGTTGAAACCATTGATCATGTGAAAGTCATTCGTGATAGAATGAAAGCCGCTCAAGACCGACAAAAGTCTTATGCCGATATCCGAAGAAGAGCGTTAGAATTTGAAGTTGGAGATAAAGTGTTCTTGAAAGTATCTCCGATGAAGGGTGTTAAAAGGTTTGGTGTAAAGGGTAAATTGAGCCCGAAATACATTGGACCCTTTGATATTGTGAAAAGGATTGGTGTTGTTGCTTACAAGTTGGACTTGCCCCCGAATTTGGCTAAAGTTCATGATGTATTCCATGTTTCTCAATTGAGGAAGTACATTAGTGATCCAAGCCATGTCTTTCAAGCGGAAATGCCCGAGCTTGAACCGAACTTGTCCTTTGAAGAGAAGCCGATCCGCATCCTAGATCGCAAGGATAAGAAGTTGAGAAGTAAAGTAGTGCCTTTAGAGAAAATCTTGTGGAGATGTGCTAATGTCGAAGAAGAGACTTGGGAAACGGAAGCTTCTATGCGTATTAAATATCCAAGCCTTTTCCATTAAGGTATCCTTTTTTCGCTCAAGTTTCAAGGGCGAAACTTTTTAAAAGGTGGGGTGATTGTAACACCCGCAAATGTACCCTATTTTTATAGTAAAATTATTTTACGGATACTTTTCAGCGAAATTTAGTTTTAGTTTAGAATTAAATTTCTCGTGTCTAGTTTAGAATTTTCGAGTTCGTTTTCGGACTTTACGCAAGATTCTGAGTAAATTACGTCTTAAGACGTTATGGGCTTTTTCCATGAATTATTCCACTTACTCCCTCATATACTCCCCTTAACCCTAAACTCTGTCACACTCTACATCTCCTTCTTCTTCACCAAGTAACCACCCAAAACCCCAACCTCCATACTTGCTCAAACTTATAATCCACACTACTCCTTCATTTCTCGCTCAAATTCACTAAAGTTCGTCTTATTCTTTCCCTCTCATCGTCCTCTATCTTAATTGGTAATAAAATTACCGTCTTTCTCGCTTTTCAATTTTTCCGTCTTTCTCAAAGGTGAATTATATTCATCTTTTATTATCTAATTGTAGGTGGTGACCTCCAAGACCTCGACAAGGACTACTACTTGATTGAAGAGGACCTCGACGAGGATTGAAGACGCGAAAAGGTAACGGTGAAGGGTTGCTTGATATCTTTACGTGTTTTTAACGTGTTTTTAATGTTAGTAAACGGAATTAAGATAGGATGATTAGTCCTAGGATTTGTGTTGTTGATGATGATTGTTGTTAGTTGATGATTGTTGATGATAGTTATTGATTATTGATAGTTGATAGTAGTTATTTTTGATAATTGAAAATGGATGAGTGAAATGTTGTTGTTCTCGGGTAGAAGTGTTCCCAGCCAAGTGACCGGCCGCCGGTCAGCCAACCGGCTGGGGACGCAGCAAAATGAATGTTGTTATTTGATGTTGTGTTGTTCCCAGCCGGGTGCCCGGCAGCCGGTCCCCCTGACCGGCTGGGAACTAGCTGTATTTTTGATGGATTTTGGTTTGTTCATGAGGCGCCAACCGGGTGCCCGGCCGCCGGTCCACCTGACCAGCTGGCACCCTGCTGGAGTTATTTTCTTATTCTTTCTAAATTCTTAATTTATAATAGTTCGCATGGTTCGTTTATCGTATAAATTTACGTAATAACTTTAAATATTAATGTTTCTAATATATGATATTCCCTTCGCTTGTATCGCATGTTTTGTGACAGTTTTTGATATGTCCCACTTTGAGTCGGTTTTACACATGTTATTGGTTTGAGCACTTTTTGTTATGTGCTTTGTACTCTCATTCCCTTGGCTACCTCCACGTTCGTAAGACTGGAATGTTGGAACGAGGAGTGTATCCTTACTGCTTAATTGCCTGTGTTAGTGGACATATGACGACGTTGTTGGGAGGCGAACGCTTTGCGTTGATCAACCCGGCCGTCAAATGTTGTATACTTGCGAGGTGGTGTCATTGCATGTAGCGTACCGCTTGTTATGATGCTTGTGCTCTTTTCCGCCTCTTTCGTGAAGGTTGATCGAATTTGGGGTACTCGGCGTCTATGATTGACCGAGTCTTGGATGCGAATCGTTTATCGCATGTCGAATCGGAAAATGTTATTTCGAGAGTCTGGCCAGGTTTAGACTAGGATCGGATATTTATATCGTCGTCCTACCGGGAGGAAATTAGTCTACATATACGAAATGTATTGAATCGTATATGCGTTCAGGGAAATGTTTATCCCGTGGATGCGATTTTAATCATACTTGCCATGTACACGATGCTAGTGCGTGTCATTTACCGTGAGATATGTCGTCAACGTATTGTACGTATGAATGGATGATTATATGATTGATTAATTGTGATCTTTGGATGACTTGACATGGTTTGTTTGTCGAGTCTCAATCTTATCAAACTTATGCCGATAACGATGAGATGCAAGCCCTAGTGAGTGTATGGTTGCCTAAGAGTGTCTTCCCCGAGTCTATCTATAGCATGATGGTTACGGATTTTTACACCATGTACCGATATCTTTACATATTGAATTGCCTATTTATCCTTATCGTATTTCACATGTATATCTATATATGCATTCTTCTACTTTCGTATTACCGTTTAAGTATGTTTATTGTGATATGGCTGGGAGAACCCGGAGTTACTCCCCACTGATTGTGGCGTTCATGTTTTTCATGGATGAACAGGTTGCTTGATTGGATGGCTTTTTGCTTGTGGTATTTTGGGTTCGGGTGTGAGCTAGCGGGCGTTGGCCTGGATGAATCACCTCTAGACGTTGTTTTGCTAGTTTTCTAATAACTTGTTACTTGATGATATTTTGAGAGACTCCGTCTCTTTGTAGTATATTCTACTTTGGTTTGTAATTATTTGACATTCCTCGTATTTTATCTTAGTATGTAAAAAGTTTTAAAAACATCGTATTTTCCGCTATATAAATCACATGCTTGTTTTGTTTTATTTCCGCATTCGCGAGGGTTGTCACACATAGACTATCAAGGCCCCTTTATTTATTTAAAAGGGAATAAGTACATTCTAGTGGTCGTAGACTACGTTTCCAAATGGGTTGAGGCGGTGGCTTCCCCTACCAATGATGCCAAAGTTGTCATCAATTTCCTAAAGAAGCACAATTTCCTCCAGTTTGGAGTACCAAGAGCTTTGATAAGTGATGGAGGCACGCACTTTCATGAAAAACGACTTGACTCACTTCTCCTTAAGTACGGTGTTCATCTTCGTACCGGTTTGGGGAATCATCCCCAAACTAGTGGGCAAGTCGAAATCTCCAAGAAAGAGATCAAATCCATCCTTGAAAAAGTGATCTCAAAGCACCGTAAAGATTAAAGTTCAAAGCTCGACGACACGCTATGGGCATATAGGTCGGCATTAAAGACTCCAATTGGAATGTCGCCTTATAAGTTGGTGTACGGCCACTCTTTCCATTTGCCCATAGAGCTTGAGTACAAGGCACATTGGTCTATTAAAGAACTAAATATTGATGCCAAGTTGAGTGGTGAAAAGAGATTGCTCCAAATCCAAGAGATTTAAGAGTTTCGCCTCAAATCCTATGAGAATGCCCGAACTTACAAGGAGAAGATCAAGCTCGTTCATGACAAGAAGATCCTCAAAAGGGATCTCCAATGTGGGGACAAGGTAATTCTATTTAACTCGAGATAAAAGTTATTTCCCGGGAAGCTCAAATCCCGGTGGTCGGGACCATCCTTGATCACCGAGGTGGGAAGATATGGAGATTTCGAGTTGGCAAGCAAAGATGGCCAAAAATTGAAGGTTAATGGGCAACGAATCAAGCTCTACAAAGAAAGTTCTTTCATCAAGGTAGTCGAGGCTTCGTACCTCAAGCCGACTACCCTCCATTAATTCTTGAAAAACAACGGGTAATGCTTAGTATGTATTAGTTTGCATGGAAATTGATTAAACTGACGGTAATGTGGTTGAATTTATTTTGTCAATTGAATCCTTAATTAAATCAATTTCCCATTATTCATTTGATTTCGTAAATTTTGGTGCCATTTGTTGGAGTAGGTGTCCTCCACAATAGTGCGCCACATAATAAATCTTATTAAGGAATATAATTGAGATATTTATTGACTATATATATGATTAGTCAGTTGATTAACGTAAATCAATAACGGTTGGCTGACTAGAGTTTGACGTTATTGTCGTTTGACGGCGGTGATCAACTGATCCCTTTCGGTCACACCTAAAGGATGAAATCCAAATAGTCACTAATTATTTGTATACGATACAGTTAATTAGTACATTACATATATTCGATATGTACGAGAGTTAATTGTTAGAAATTGAGTTAAGAACTCAAATTCGATTAAACTTATTTTTCAATTATACGATAATTGACTAATAAATTTATATCTTATTTTAATACGATTAAATAAGATTTAACTTAGTAATTAATCGTTAAATTACTATATTAGTTGAGGTTTTGAGATAGAGGTAATTAGTTAATTATATTTACAAGGAGTTGTAAAATAAATTAACTAAGCATTGTGGGACCCATTATATATTGATATAATGGTAAAATATTACTTAAAATGTTAAGTACATATTATTTATTTAATTGAGTCATATAATTGTTATATGATCAAATTAACACTTATTATACAAGATAATTAACCATATGATCAATAAGTATTTGTGAGACAAATATCAAAAATCAAAATGGACCAAACTAGGCCATAATGGCCGGTTATGTTGCTAGTTACATGGTGATGATTGTTGTTCTTATTTACACTCTTTAGTCACAAATTGAAAGTGACATTTCAAGTAGAAATAATCATCACTTATACTACAACACTCCACTCTAATGCATGTGATCAAATTAAACAAAATAAGAGTCCTTTTTGGACAAAGTGGTCCGGCCAAATTGGCTTTATAATGAGCAATTGTTGTTCATTTTTCTACTTCATTTTGTGCAATTTTACACTTCTCTCTAAAATTCTTCATCTCACTAAAAACTCTCATATACTAATATTTCTTAAGTATTACTAGTGTAGTAATATAGTCTAATATTAGTAGTATATTATCTATCTTATTATCTAGTTAATAATAAGAGTAGATTATTTGGGTTCATCTTGGTGCAACTTAGAGGAGATCTTCTAATTAGGAGATTACTTGTGTTCATCCATATTTGTAGCTCAAGAACAACAAGAAGGAGTTCTTGTTGTGCCCATATATTTTCCATATCAATGTGAGGAAATTTCTTCTTTATATAAATGTCTTTATATTTGCATGCATGTTACATAGATCATTAAATACGAAATTAACAGTAATTTAGCAACTAATTAGAAGAGTCTAATTAAGGTCTATGGACTTTCATGTGGTATCAGAGCTAGCTTGTAGCATGCATGTTCATTTTGGACATTTTTATTAAAGTTATAAGATAACTAATAAATCAAATTTTTGAGTTAAAATACGATTCTGACGAAAATTTTTGGTGCATGTATACCTATGACCTCAAAATGTTTGTGGTCAAATTTCGTGATTTTAGGGATTAATTTGCTATTTATTTTGATTTTTGGCGTTTAAACCGAGTTAACATGCATTTTATGAGTTAAAAGTTAACTAAAACTAGTTTCATGTTGATTCTGGACATGAAATTTTAATATGATCTCACATGCATTTCTTACATATTGTATGTAAAATTTCGTGATTTTTACTTATGTATTGCATGTTTATTGATTTTTATACGATAAAAGTCGATAATATGAGATTATAATGTTCATAAAATTGAAACGTCCATTTATGGTCTAGAAAATTTTTTTTACATTTTACATTCTGATGTTGATACTCTTGGTAAAATTTCATAATTTGTTTCACTGTTTTACTGTATCTAATGTTTTTATTTGATAAAACCATTAAATACAAAGCTATTTGTTCATAAAATTAATTTAAATTTTTTGAGCAAATGTTTTTTATTTTATATTTCCTGGAATTGTTCCAGAATGTACAAAATTTTTGGTTTCAAATTTTATGATGTTTACATTTTATTTTGGTTTTATTTCATAATTGTTATGATTAAACCGTAATATTTAGCAAATGAAATCAAATCGATCTAGTTAATGACCAACAAAATTAGTAGTGACTAATTTTGAGTTCTAAATCAGTTTAGTTAATTACTTTGAATTTAAATTAGATTTAAATGTTGATATTGATTTTTAATGGTTAAAAATCAATAAATCCCGTAAAATCGAGCTACAATGAGCATGAATGTGTTTAGGGCAATTTTGGCATGAATTTTGCAGCAATTTATTTTATTTATGGTTGAATGAATGAATGTCATTTATTTAATAATTTATGCGAAGCTTGTACCTAGTATGGCCTAGTTATTTTTAATCGTTATTACCCGTAATGTAAGGGAGTAACGGTTTGGTTGTAATTTTATTGCGATCTCGTATCGCCGGTTTGTATAATTTAATAATTTTATTTTATAGAATAAATGTATAATAGGAATTTGTATATTTGTATATTCGTAATTATTTTTATGAAGACCGGTGACTCCCTCAAGACGGTGCCATTTTGGAAGGTGTTCCAAGTGAAGAGGCAAGGGACCAAGGAGTTGGTTTCCGAATTTGTAACTATCTAGTTAATTTTGATTAGATAGGTGGCCATACTAGGATTTTATTGTTGCTTGATTGCTTGCTTTATTTCCGCTCATGCCAAAATCGTCACACATGCATTTTATTTTACGTTATTGGCAATTCAACGTTATTCACAATTCACCGACTTAGTTCACTTATAGGGAATTAATAACTAAATTGACAAGATCTCTCACATATTTAAAAATTGAGATTAGCCTTACCAATTAATAACACCTATGAATCCCGTGTTCATTAGGGCTACCACGCTCGTGGGTCCCTTTTTACCTCGGGTAAGTAGGGTGATACGATCACAAGCTAAAATTGGATTGGACTCAACGAGATAAGCGTTATCTTGGGAATAGGAGATGGATTTAGTTGAAATCCGTCAACC
>JAIUZE010046962.1:0-14281 GCA_022085475.1 Heliosperma pusillum | reverse complement strand
AGTTGGTTTCCGAATTTGTAATTATCTAGTTAATTTGATTAGCTAGGTGGCCATACTAGGATTTTATCGTTGCTTGGTTGCTTGCTTTATTTCCGTTCATGCCAAAATCGTCACACATGCATTTTATTTTCCGTTATTGGCAATTCAACGTTATTCACAATTCACCGACTTAGTTCACTTATAGGGAATTAATAACTAAATTGACAAGATCTCTCACATATTTAAAAAATTGAGATTAGCCTTACCAATTAGTAACACCTATGAATTCCGTGTTCATTAGGGCTACCACGCTCGTGGGTCCCTTTTTACCTCGGGTTAGTAGGGTGATACGATCACAAGCTAAAATTGGATTGGACTCAACGAGATAAGCGTTATCTTGGGACTAGGAGATGGATTTAGTTGAAATCCGTCAACCAAGAGTTCGAAGTGTAGAATTAGTCAAGTATTGACTTACCATTTTTAGATAAAGGTAGCATGCGATGACTATTTTTGTCTAAAGATGGGTCTTGGAATCACTTATGTAATTTCGTGAGGGGTCATTATATGAGTGACTTGTTGAAAATTGTTTTTACAAGTAAAATATATATAAGCAATGAATGTTTATTTTCCGTTGATATTTATTTTTATTCGCGCAATGACATATATTTTATCCTTCTATGAACTTGTAAATCCGTTCAATCATGGAAAGGAGTTTCCATTATTTTATACGGTAGCATTTTGATTGCAATCTCCGTTTATACCACCGTAGCTAAAGACAAAACGAATTTTATCTTTTGATCCTCATATTCACCATTGCAAATGTCTCTTATGAAGAGTAAATGAATAAGTCACACTTAGTCAAAAGCGTTTTTTGAATATTTTGTGACGCCTTCTTATAACAATGGTACATCAATTTTTCCGCTCCAACGAAAATATTCTAATTTTTGGTATGTCGTCATAATGCGCCTTATCGAGGCTTACCTCAAAAGAGGCCAAATCAGTTGGGACGACTAGGTTAATCGATTTATTTGAAATCGTGAACAACCAAATACCGTAATCACTTCATGAAAAGTTTATCCTTTTGAAGGTAAAACCATGAATGAAATGAAGAATAGTCTTCACAATAATTCTAATATACTTGTCTAAGTAGAGATTCATGAAAGTGAGTGGGAGCACTAAAGAATGATGTTTATATTCTTAAATTGTTAAGACGAGGTTCAAGAGTAGGTTGGCTCGACTTTGACACAAGGCAAGGGATAAAGGCAAGACTATTTTGAATAGTAAAGTCAAAACCCAAGCAAGGTGTCAAACCCAACTTTTGACGATTCTATTTTATAGCATAGGACACAAGAAAAGAATCTTCCCAAAGTTTTCTAAAGAGTTAGAAATTAGGTGTAATTTTTCACCCAGAATATCTGTATGATCGACATTAATTTTGCTAAATGCAAATATTTTTGGGTATTAGATATCCATTATGGTTTTCATCAATGTATTCGATGCATATAATAATGATTCGTGCGACGACTAACCATAATTAAATGTCGACCTACAAGGGAAATATAACTATTGTAGTTTATTTCTATAGAGACATATAAATGTTATAATGTGATCAATCTAGTTTTGGATTTAGAGGTATACTTTAATAAACGTTATTATGTACATAACCTCTAAATAAAGAATATAGTATCCACTTTTGTGTACGACACAAGTGTTTCACTTTTGTGAATAGAACAAACGTTGTATCTTTTTATGCCTATACTTGGTCAATGGTTATCCCATACCAATCAAAAGTAATTATATTCTTGACCTAAACTAGTAATTACTTGTCATATAGATTGTAAAAGGCTCAAAATTGGTGACCCTAATCTAATCTTAATTCTGGATTGTGTAGCACATTAAGAGGCTAGTATTGACAACTATCCCTAAACCATCTGATTTTGAATCTTATGGTGCGTGCGAATCTTGTATTCAAGGCAAGATGATTCGTGCCCTTTTGTTGAAAAGGAAATCCAACTAGTAATTTATTGGCCCCATTACACAAGAATATGTGCGGTCCAATAACAAACACAACCAGAGATGGTAATGATTACTTCACTTGATTTACCGACGAATTAAGTAGATATTATGTTTGATTCTACTTAATGAGGTGCTAAGAGAAATCTTTGAAAAGTTCAAAGAGCTTCAATGAGAAGTAGTTAACCACTAGAGCATTAGATCAAGGACTTACGACTAAATCGTAACTATAAATATCTACGTATTGACTTTGATTTTCACCAAAAGTATTGTGAGATGGTTTCACAAGTTAACTTCTCTAACACACATTATTTAGATAAGGTGTTGTTGAATAGAGAAAAAGAACTTTATACGATATGTTTTGTCTTATCAAGTCAAAATGGAGCCATTTGACTACACTTGGGATCTAATATTTTTTGTAATCTGCTATTTCTGTTCCACCATATTAAAACACATTAAAAACTGTCGGATCTCATTTCATATGCGATCGTTGGGTAAGGAGCGTCCTAATTATAAGTATTTGAATGAAACAACGTGTCATAACTATAAATATATAAGTATTGGACTTGATGTTCACCAAAAGTATTGTGAAATAGTTTCATAAGTTAACTTCTCTAACACACATTATTAGATAAGGTGTTGTTGATTAGAGAAAAAGAACCTTATACGATATGGTTTTGTCTTTATCAAGTCAAAATGAGCCATTTGACTAACCTTGGGATCTTAATATTTTTTGTCTGCTATTTCTTTTCCCACCATATTAAAACACATTTAAAACAGTCTGATCTCATTTCATATGCGATATGGGTAGGTAGCGTACCTAATTTATAAGTTATTTGAATGAAACCAGTGCTCAATAATCCCACATTGACCACGAGAACAAAGCGTTTGTGACTCGTGATGCTGTCTTTCAATAAAAAATACGATTATTTCTTGATAAGACAGAGTGGGAGAAAATGTTTCAAGAGCCACAAACTGAGCATAGGGTCCGGAAAAAGTTTTCCTCATTGCTTGTTCAGTAGTCGTTTCTTCGGAACCTAGGAGGTCAGGTTGAATTTTATCGCTCCTTTATAGTGAGGAATTCTAATATTCGACTTATAAAAGGACTGTTTTTTAGTCCAACTTCGATATGGATTAGGGAAGTCATACGAGTCGTAATGGACTCCAGCATGATGGTCAGGTATGTGACCTGGTAAATTTTACTTGAAAGAAGTGCGGACCTCTTCAAGTAAATGATTTTTAAGATCGAAATTTGATGGATAAACATTTAAAATGTTTCAAAGATCACTTGGTAGGCAAGAGTTTTTTGCACCAACATAATTTTTGTCATTCGAATATACTTGGCGATTACAGCATATCATAATAGTTGATTGTCCAATTGGAACTCTAAGAACCCACTTCTCGAATACGATGCTAGAAGAGGTAGTATATTTTATATTCACCTGTGGGTCGTAGATCCTAACTATCCTAAGTTAATTGCAAGCTTAAGAGGATGTCTTAAGTATGTTCTAAGTAAGCACTAAAGAGTTGAAATTAGTGTGTCAATCATGTCATAAAATATTTCTCGATATCTCGAGGAATTATGTTTATACATGAAGTTTAGTGGGAGTAATATTGTTTTCATCAGTCTTATATGTGGAGACATATTGATCATTTTTTATGATGACAGATTTTGGAGAAGTAGAATACATCTTTTAGATATCTGGATTTATGGAGATAAATCTAAAAGGATATTGGCATTGAGTCAAAAATCTTATATTGATAAGATGTTTGACTAGTTCAAGGATGTTGAACACATCATAATTGAGTCCTTTTGCTTCCGCTGCGGGGTCAATTATATACGCTGTGATGTATACTCAATCCGACATTTCGCATGCTTTGAGTATGACGAATCATTTGCAATCAAATCCAAGTGAGAGTCACTTGATAGCCATAAAGAACATCCTTAGTACTTGCGAAGGACTAAAAGATAGGTTCCATGTGTTTGGAGTTTAAAATGAGTTGCGTGTAAGGGTTACACAGACTTCAGTTTCCAAACTAATCAAAGTGATTTGAAATCACGAGTTGGCTGTGTTTTATAGAAGATTTATCTGTTGGAAGAGTTCCAAACAGAAAATACTATTGGAAAGGTTCCAAGTAGGAGTGACATTTTCAATTAGAAATGTCATGTATCCGCTGGAAGTGTTCCAGGCAGTTTATCATTGCGGATTTAACAACGGAAATGGAGTACATTGCGTCATATGATGAGGCATATGAAAGTAGCTTGGACTCGACAGTATTGGAGGGACTAGAAATAGTTCATATAGCTGTATATCCTATCCCATTATACTGGTAAAACAGTGGGAGCTACCTTTAGGCCAAGAGTCCTAAGTCTAGATTCAAATCTAGACACGTACTCAAAAAGTTTTATGTAATATGAGATTACGTAGACAAAGAGAAATAGCAATCAGAAAGATGGGAAAGATGCAAGTATTGCTAATCCATTAGCCATGCCTTTTGCAGGCTGAACATGATAGTCATGTCATTTCAATGGGGATTGAAATATGTACCTGAATTGCTAAAGATTATAAGATATGAAATTATTGATAGCGTATCAATTTTTCCAAATATTTGATAATCGCATTCATTGTTAGAGTTTCATTAAAAAACTCCATTATGTAGTTTGACTAAATTTTAATACTTTGTTTATCCGAATTGGTTGAAAGAAAGGTTGAACCCAATTCAAGTGAACAGGACGAACTTAGTATTTTGTCCCTAGTCACTCAATGAAGTGACGTCTCGAAATGACTAGATTGTAAGTCGATCGATGGTTGGTTCAGCACCATGGGGTCATGGAGATGACTGGTCGTTTACATAGACAGACTGTATGACACTCTGTCGGACCGTGACATTGTAGAGACCCTTAAATCAATTATTTGATGCCTGGTCGTGGCAGGGTCTTCTATCTTATTCCTATAAGTCGATTCTTTTGACTGGCGACCGTCTATCTGAGTCGGTGCAGTTTCCGATTGGTTTTGGTTGATGTTCTAGGTCGTGCCGTAAAAGGAGGCCGATGGACTTCTTCTGGATCATGGTGATCTGCATCATACAGAGTAGATGGATCAACAGGAATTGTCCACCCACGTTGGGTAAAAAACATCTTTAGGCCACTCGAGGAGAAGTTACTGTAAATGCGTGGCCACGCTCGGAAAGAGATCTATGGTAGATTTTCCGGTCAGACAGTTACTCTCCTGCAGCAGGAGCTCACCCAAGGGGCCTTGATGATCAAGCCACAAAAAAGGCAAGCCTAACCCCAATGACCCCTCAGATGGAAGCTAGAGTTACAAGGTCCAAACGACAAGCTATGACAAGCCAAGACCAAACCATGCCAAGCTACAACAGTAAGGGAGACAGTCCAAGACTCAACAACCCATGCCAAGCCCCAACACAACCCACATTACCCACACAAGACAGAAACAAAACCCATCAGGCTCAGACAGACCAATTCACAAACCCTGTATCTAGGAGGTACACCAGAGCATCCCAACCACCCCCACCATGGCCTACCATCAAGCCAACCCACTAAGCTACAAGTTTGTCCAGGACAAATCCTTTTGAAGTCTAGTAAAAACCCATGAAACAGACACCTCAAGTTAGAGTCCAGCAAACCCATTAAAAACAGAGAAAGTACAAGGCAGTTTGTGGTTTCCTTTTGTTTAAGTCAACTTGTCCTCGTCCAAGGCAGGTCTTATCTATGTTCTAAATAGAGTAGGGAGTCCCAAGGAGCAGCAACACATCCAGGCCAAGCAACAAGGCAACAAGAACAACAGATTTCCATTTCAGGAAAACTCCAAAACTGCTTTATTTGCTTTTTGTTCAGTCTGTTTTTTGTGTCTTGTGTCTGTTCTTTATAGTTGTTGAGCTCGTCCTATTATGAGGCTCTTAATTAGTGTCAGTAGTAGTAGTTTGAATCCTAAGTTGGCCCTTGGATGATCTGTGCATCCAATTGCTCACAAGTTATCAGCCCCTCTATATAAAGAGGTCTTGTATGTTTGTTTGAGTAGACTTTGATGAATGAATGAATTAAACTTTGAGAAATCACTCAATGTTATCAAACTTGTGCTAAGAGCTGTAGTTTGAAACAAGCCTGATACATCTCCCAGGTGTTTGATCAGTGCCTTGTATTGTGAGTCAAGTTATACCTGTGCTTTGCTGTGGTTAACTTACTTGCTGTTGAGTTTAGTTTAGAGTGTTTGTGCTTTGCTGTAATACTTGAAAACTATCTCTAAATCCAGTCTTTGAGTCCTTTTCTCTTGTGCTTTGCTGTAGAGGATTGTCTCTAAGTCATATCCCCTGAGTCTTTCAGTTAAACAACTCAATATCCCTAAAACAATATCCCTTGTCACTTGTTTTGTTCTCAGTTTGAATCAAGTGCATCAAGCTTACTTAAAACTTGTGAACCTTAGTAGTTTACACTTCAAATTGGTTATCAGAGCTTTGGTTGAGAGTCTTAGTGAGTTCATTTTCCCTAACTACATTTAAAAACACAAAAATAGCCCAATGAGTGAAGAGAGACTAGCAGGAGTAGAAGCAAGGATGGAGGATCTGGCTGGGATTGTAACCACCCTAACCAGAACCTTGGACAAAGTTATAGGCAACCATTTGCTTGCTGGAGGGAGAGGTAGAGGACGTGGAAGAGGCCAAGGAGGAGGCAGAGGAAGGCCACCTGATGATGAGGAGTACCCAGACTCAGATGACTCGACAAGAAGCAGAGCTTCCATCCACAGGAACACAGACAAGCATCTTAAGGTAGATATCCCTGAGTTTTCTGGTAGTCTTAATCCTGATGACTTGTTAGAATGGCTTAGAGACGTAGAAAGGATCTTTGAGTACAAGGGATACAATGATTCCAAGTCTTTTAAAGTAGCCATCCTTAAACTGAAAGGGTATGCTTCCCTTTGGTATGAGACTATGAAAGGGTTAAGGGCTAGGGAGGGTAAGGAACCCATCAAGTCTTGGACTAAACTGAAAAAGAACCTGTTAGACAAATTTGTTGCTAAGGATTACACCCAGGATCTGTTTATCAAGTTGTCTAAGTTGAAACAAGGAGACAAACCTGTTGAATCTTATCTGAGAGAGTTTGAACAACTCACCTTGCAGTGTGATATAAATGAGAAACATGAGCAAAGGATTGCTAGGTACTTAGAGGGTCTAGATAAGAATATTGCTAACAAGGTTAGGATGCAACCTCTGTGGTCATTTGATGATGTTGTCAACCTATCTCTGAGAATTGAGAAGATAGGGAAGACTAAGCCTGCTACACCAAAACCTGTTAGGCCTTTTCAAACCCGACCTTATAGTGGGTTTAGAACCATGGATACCCCCAAGACAGCACCCCCACCTATCTTAGACAAGGGTAAGGGCATCATGGGTCAAAAGCCAAGCACTTCATTGACTGAGAACAGAATTAGGTGCTTCCAATGTCAAGGCTATGGACATTTCAGGAAGGATGGCCCTTCTAAGAAGACCTTAACCATAATGGAAGTTGAGGCTTGGGAGAAAGAGGGTCTAGTTGAGTATGAGAGGGATGAGCCTGAGGTTGAAGAAGTGGTGAGTGAGGAAGAAGAGTCTATTCAGGAGGCAATAGTGGCACTCCCTGACACAGGCCACAGCTTAGTCCTATGGAGAGTAATGCATTCACAACAGATACCTTTGGAGGAGGATCAAAGGTCCCTCATTTTCAGGAGCAGATGTACCAGACAAGGGAGGGTTTGTAACCTTATTATAGATGGAGGTAGTTGTACCAATGTGGCTTCTGTTACTATGGTTGATAAGCTGAAGTTGAGCACTCAAGATCACCCTCACCCCTATCAGTTGAGATGGCTGAGTAAGGGAGCAGAGGTTAAGGTGGATAAGCAATGCATGGTCCCTTTCTCCATTGGCAGTGTGTACAAGGATGAAGTATTGTGTGATGTGGTTCCAATGGATGCCTGTCACTTACTATTAGGAAGGCCATGGGAGTTTGATAAAAGCTCCATACACCAAGGAAGAAGCAATACCTATTCTTTCAAGCATGGGAGCAGTAAGGTGACATTAGCCCCCTTGCCACCACACCAGAAGAGCTATGGAAGTCCAAGTATGGCTGAGGATTTTAGTGGAGTTGTATTTCTATCTGAGTCAGCAATGGTCAAGGAGTGTAGTGAGGAGCACCCTATAGTAATGCTGCTATCAAAGGAAGTTCAGGAAGAAGAGTCTAAGGTGATCCCTGCAGATGTTAAGCCCCTCATTGATCAGTTCAAGGGAGTGTTTCCAGAGGAACTTCCTGATGGCTTACCCCCTTTGAGAGGGATTGAACACCAAATAGACCTTGTGCCAGGGTCTGTACTACCTAATAGACCAGCCTACAGATGTGATCCTAAGGCTACACAAGAGCTACAAAAGCAAGTTGGAGAGTTGATGAGTAAAGGGTTTGTAAGGGAATCATTAAGCCCTTGTGTTGTGCCTGCATTGTTGGTTCCTAAGAAGGATGGGACTTGGAGGATGTGCATAGATAGCAGGGCTATCAACAACATCACAGTCAAGTATAGGTTCCCTATACCTAGGCTTGATGACATGTTGGATGAGCTAAGTGGCTCAAGGTTCTTTTCTAAGAGTGACTTGAGGCAAGGTTACCATCAATTGAGGATCAGAGAAGGAGATGAGTGGAAGACAGCCTTCAAAACAAAGCATGGCCTTTATGAGTGGCTTGTCATGCCCTTTGGCCTGTCAAATGCCCCAAGTACCTTCATGAGATTGATGACAGAAGTGCTTAGGCCTTGCCTAGGGAGATTTGTGGTGATATACTTTGATGATATCCTCATCTACAGCAACAGCAAGGATGATCATTTGAGACATCTTGAGACTGTGTTTGAAATACTTAAGGAGAGCAAGCTCTTTGGGAAGCTTGAGAAGTGCACCTTCATGACTGAGGAAGTCAAGTTTCTAGGATATGTGGTATCTGGTAGAGGCATTTCAGTTGATCAAGACAAGATCATGGCAGTCCAGTCTTGGCCTATCCCTAGGAGTATTACAGAAGTAAGGGGATTCCATGGCTTAGCATCCTTCTACAAAAGATTCATTAAGGACTTTAGCACCATTGCAGCACCTCTCACTGAGTGCATGAAGAAGGGAGAGTTCACTTGGACTGAGAATGCTTTACAGGCTTTCAAACACATGAAGACGCTCTTGTGCAGTGCACCTATCCTAAGATTGCCAGACTTTGATTGCCTATTTGAGGTTGAATGTGATGCAAGTGGAGTGGGAATTGGAGCTGTCCTTATCCAAGAGACGAAACCTGTAGCCTACTTTAGTGAAAAGCTAAGTGGTGCCAAGCTAAACTATTCTACATATGATAAAGAGTTCTATGCTCTTGTCAGAGCTCTGAGGCATTGGAGTCATTCCCTGAAGCCCAAACCTTTTGTCTTACACTCTGATCATGAGGCATTGAAGTACATAGGAGGCCAGCATAAGCTCAGTCACAGACATGCTAAGTGGGTGGAGTTCCTTCAGTCATTCACCTTTTCTAGCAAGTACCAAGAGGGCAAACAAAATGTGGTGGCTGATGCATTGTCTAGGAGGTACACTCTGCTATCAACTATGGAGCAAAGGGTTCTTGGCTTTGAGTTTATGAAGGACATGTATCAAGAAGCTCCAGACTTTGCAGAAGATTGGTTAGCACAGAAAGAGGGAACAAGAACCATTGACTCACCATACACTTTGCAAAATGGATTCTTGTTTAAAGGAAACAAGTTGTGTGTTCCCAGAGGATCTTATAGGAACCTATTGATCAAGGAGGTACATGGGAGTGGCCGTGGAGGACACTTTGGGGTTCAGAAAACTGTGGACATACTACAAGATCAATTCCACTGGCCTAAGATGATGGGAGAAGTTCAAATAGTGCTCAGAAGGTGTGGAGTTTGTCAAAAGGCCAAGAGTTCTTTCCAAGCAGGACCTTACACTCCCCTACCAGTCCCATGTAGGCCTTGGGAGGATGTTAGTATGGATTTCATAATGGCATTGCCTAGGACAGCAAGAGGGAGGGATTCTATCATGGTGGTTGTGGATAGGTTCAGTAAGATGGCACATTTCATTGCATGCAAGAAGACTGAGGATGCTGTGAGTGTAGCAGAGCTATACCTTGATGAGGTGGTGAGGTTACATGGAGTTCCAAGGACCATTGTGTCTTACAGAGACACAAAGTTTATGAGCCATTTCTGGAGGACATTGTGGAAACTGCTTAACACTAGGTTATTGTTTAGTACCTCCCATCACCCTCAAACTGATGGCCAAACTGAGGTGACTAACAAGACCTTGGGAAGAATCTTGAGGTGTATAGTCAGCAAATCTCTCAAGGATTGGGACTTGAAGTTGGCTCAAACAGAGTTCTCTTTCAATAGAGCTCCATCAGCAGCCACAGGC
Source organism: Heliosperma pusillum (assembly GCA_022085475.1). Classification (NCBI taxonomy): domain Eukaryota; kingdom Viridiplantae; phylum Streptophyta; class Magnoliopsida; order Caryophyllales; family Caryophyllaceae; genus Heliosperma; species Heliosperma pusillum. The sequence goes on along the minus strand of JAIUZE010046962.1, from coordinate 3,853 downwards.
CACTCCCCCTTTGAAGTGGTCTATGGTACTAACCCCTTAATGCCTTTGAGTTTGTCTAATGTGTGCAGGTCAGAAGTCCACTATGATGCCAAGAAGAGGGTGGAACAAATGTTAAAACTCCATGAATCATTCAGGAAACAAATTGAGAAAGCTAATGATCTGTACAAGAAGAATGCCAAGGTTCCTAAGACAAAGAAAGACTTTGCACCAGGAGATCTAGTATGGATCAACCTAAGGAAAGAAAGGTTCCCTTCCAAGAGAAAGAACAAGCTAGAGCCAAGAGCAGATTGTCCTTTTCAAGTCATAGAGAAGATAGGTCCCAATGCCTACAAAATTGATCTACCAGGAGAGTATGCAGTCCATGGGACATTCAATGTTGGAGATCTTAGTCCTTTCTTTGAAGACGCTGAGGGAGAAGAAGACACAGGCTTGAGGTCAAGCCCTTTTCAACCTGGGGAGGCTGCAGCAGTAGCTCACCCAAGGGGCCTTGATGATCAAGCCACAAACAAGGCAAGCCTGACCCCAAGGACCCCTCAGATAGAAGCTAGAGTTACAAGGTCCAAACAACAAGCTATGACAAGCCAAGACCAAGCCATGCCAAGCTACAACAGTGAGGGAGACAGTCCAAGACTCAACAACCCATGCCAAGCCCCAACACAACCCACATTACCCACACAAGACAGAAACACAACCCTTCAGGCTCAGACAGACCAATTCACAAACCCTGTATCTAGGAGGTACACCAGAGCATCCCAACCACCCCCACCATGGCCTACCATCAAGCCAACCCACTAAGCTACAAGTTTGTCCAGGACAAATCCTTTTGAAGTCTAGTAAAACCCATGAAACAGACACCCCAAGTTAGAGTCCAGCAAACCCATTAAAAACAGAGAAAGTACAAGGCAGTTTGTGGTTTCCTTTTTGTTTAAGTCAACTTGTCCTCGTCCAAGGCAGGTCTTATCTATGTTCTAATAAGATTAGGGAGTCCCAAGGAGCAGCAACACATCCAGGCAAAGCAACAAGGCAACAAGAACAACAGATTTCCATTTCAGGAAAACTCCAAAACTGCTTTATTTGCTTTTTGTTCATTCTGTTTTTGTGTCTTGTGTCTGTTCTTTATAGTTGTTGAGCTCGTCCTATTATGAGGCTCTTAATTAGTGTCAGTAGTAGTAGTTTGAATCCTAAGTTGGCCCTCGGATGATCTGTGCATCCAATGGCTCACAAGTTATCAGCCCCTCTATATAAAGAGGTCTTGTATGTTTGTTTGAGCAGACTTTTATGAATGAATGAATTAAACTTTGAGAAATCACTCAATGTTATCACACTTGTGCTAAGAGCTGTAGTTTGAAGCAAGCCTGATACATCTCCAAGGTGTTTGATCAGTGCCTTGTATTGTGAGTCAAGTTATACCTGTGCTTTGCTGTGGTTAACTTACTTGCTGTTGAGTTTAGTTTAGAGTGTTTGTGCTTTGCTGTAATACTTGAAATCTATCTCTAAATCCAGTCTTTGAGTCCTTTTCTCTTGTGCCTTGCTGTAGAGGATTGTCTCTAAGTCATATCCCCTGAGTCTTTCAGTTAAACAACTCAATATCCCTAAAACAATATCCCTTGTCACTTGTTTTGTTCTCAGTTTGAATCAAGTTCATCAAGCTTACTTAAAACTTGTGAACCTTAGTAGTTTACACTCCACATTCAAATCATCTAATTCATCTAAAACTCAAAATGAATCAATTTTCATTTATGACAATACTCCTCAAACTTTGGGTACTAGATTAAATTCCCTAAAGCAAAGTCTCTTTTAGAATCCACCAATTAGAGACATCAGATTCCCAAATGATATCCCAAGCAACCGTTATAATACCCAACAGCAACGAACTATTATCACGCTTAACTCGATTCCCAAAATAGCACTACAATACCAAATTCCAAATCTAAAACCACTAAGAGAGGATACATTATCACTATTAGGATTCATCCTAGAGCTTAAGTCCTATTTCCCATGATGAAATATAACATGAAATTTGCTCAATCCAAGGACACATATTCTAGCTAAAGAATCCCAAATTACATCACGCTTATTCTTTGAGCCTTACAAACGGAATACCCAATCCACTAGAGAAAAGATGAAGGAGCAACGAGATAGAAAACGGTACGGAATCTCAAGGAGAACACGGGAATAAATAAGGCACGAGATTACAAGAGAGGAGCGCTGAAAATAACGAGGTCAAGGAAGAGACAAAGCAGATAGTAGAGTTATGAAGCTCTCCGATAAGAGAAGATTGAGTATGGATTTCTTAAGATCATCTTGAGAAAACATTCAGAATGGAAATGAAAAGGGACAATGGCACTAGTAACGGTTTAAGTGTTTAATCACAAAATTTCTCCTTTCAGACTTGGGCGATAGTAAAACACTTACTTTTCTTTACAAAGCGTCTTACAAGGGACCAACATACCACGTACCTCATCAAAGTAAGGTACACCGAGATTTAACAAATCGATCACAACCCAATTCATCCATCTTTTCATATAACACGGATTCCCAAATGCGGAATTGCAACTCAAGTATAATAACATTCCTTTAGCTCAAATATTCAACACAACCTCAAAGGTTTCTTTAACTGAAGGACTAACAAATACTCCCTTATACTCGGTCATTTTCAACTCATATAGCCCACGAGTGCATTATTATCTGACGAGCTTATTTTCGGGGTCGTTAATTCCAGAAACTAGCTATGCCAAATAACAATTTATAAAACCAAACCTATACTCAAACTATCCTAAGTAAAGGGTAGTAAGGGTAAGACAAGGATCGAACCCAAGAGAAGGCGGTGAATGCTAATAATCTAATCTAGACTCTTGCTAAAAACCGATTAAACAAATTAATAAATCTAACCACACATTAAACACTAATTGAAACAAAGACTAGAATTACTTACAAACTATGATATTCACAATGGTAAACATGTAGATAACAAATAGGGAGAAAGTTTTTCATGAGAAAAGATTATCAATCCTAGAATCACCAATAACAACTAAATAATCAAAGATTCAAATAAGGAAAACAACTTAGTGCAATTATCCCAAGTTCCCCCACAATTAACAAAGTAAAGATCCCTCCTTTCCTCCCTTCTCTATTTATCTATTGCAAACTTCAAAGAATTAGCCACCATGAATTAAACCATCCATAAATGACCCAATACAACTAAACCCATACTTATTAACCCATAAGCATAAATAAAGATGCAAGCTTTAAGCACAAAACCAAAGAAGCATGCTAGATTCATGAACTAAAACATTAAACCATGTTCTAAATACATAATAACCCAAATTCCACTCAAAAGATTCTAACTTTTAAACCAAAGTTACAATCTTTCAAGTTGCATCAACAAATATCAGGACAAATCAACCAAATTCATCAAGACAATGCAATTTAATCAAACAAACAATTACTAAGATGGTTGGTCTTAACAACAATTCATTCAATAATGAAAATCAAACAAAGGAAGATGAAATTAAATAGAGAAGGAGGGATTAAAAAGTCTTACAATGCTAAAAGGGAAGAACTTGTTCAAATTACACTAAGCAAAAGAAGATTAGCTACCCATAGTCTTCTTAATACAACCAATTTCTAATACAACCAATTTCTAAGGAAAAACCCATTACAAAAGCCAAACTTGAAGAACAAAAAGAGAGAAATGCTAAGGAAAATATGATGTTGTATGGTGAATGCTCCCTCTTTTGTCTCTCTTCAGAAATCTTCTTTTATACCCTTGGTCCGCAAACCTAGGGGCCTTGAAATAAGGGCTTCCAAAAGACAAGACGAGAAAATGAGAAAAACCCGTGCTGAGAGATGA